>JASVEL010008224.1:0-31073 GCA_032618575.1 Nicotiana noctiflora | reverse complement strand
ATGCATAAAACTCAACCCTGAAGTTTAGGCTATATGTCGCATTTGTAAGACTCCCGAAAGGGCATACCCTTGATGTAGATGCCTAAACTACCAGACTCGGGATAAAAAAATGGCTCCGATCAAACACATATGACTACGGTCAAAACAGTTGCACCAGCCAAATTAACGCGACTCGGGGACGCCCGACCATCGCTAACAAAATCACAAGCCATTACTTCGAATCTACTTCGAAAAGAACCAGTTAAAATAGGCTACCCTCAATAGGCAAATGAAGTTCGACCATGTCAACTCCAAATCACAAGGCTTCGAGCTACTCATCCTACGAGCTAAACCTTCTGAGGTGCTCGAACAACGCCGTTAATGACTTGAAATCGAGGTTATTCCCGAACCGAAGACGGGTCAGGAAAAATTATTTCAAAAAAGTCCTCAATGAGGGGAAAACAAAACCTATATATTCCTAAGGGAAAAAGCATAATAGCCATATTCGCCAGCCAAATGAGCATTAGGGCCACACATTAAAAGGTCGCAACGACCAAAAGCATAAGAGCCACCGTCGCCAGCTTAAAATTTAAGAAGTTGAGGATTAAAATGAGCTCGAGTCGTAACCCGATTTGGACACCGGATCTATAATAGTTAACTACACATGCCTAAGGGAATAGCACAAGAGCCATCGTTGCCAGTTTCACAAGCCACAGGGCCACATACATAAATGGTCGCTTCGACCCAAGGCATAAGAGCCATTGTCGCCAGCCCATGCAGACGTAAAACTTGAGGGTCGATTGAGCTCGAGTCGGAGCTTGACTCAAAAACTTAACCCAAAACAGTTAAAATGTGTACGCCCAAGGGAAAGAAATAAAAGTCGTTATCGCCGTCCTAACAAACATCAGGGCCATATTACATGTTCGGAGATTCCTACCAATCTAAAGGTCGAATCTACCCGATCGAGATCTTCGTGAAAAGAAATACAGAAGATACAAATTATGGGGTTCCTTTTTTTTTTACATACAGGTGGTGAAACACAAGCTCGGTGTACAACATATTATGAAAGCTATGTACATAAGAAGGAGGTAGGGAATAAACGTTCACCCCTTAGGCAACTATGGCCCAACGACTCCCTCATCACCGTCTTCGGCATTGGACAAAAGGAACTTGGCATCATACTCTTCCCCTTTGTCTTGCTCGATATCCCCCAAGAGATCGAATCCCTTGGTATGAATCTCCTCGAGGGCCAAACTCTTTGTCCATTCTGAGGGCACAAATCACAGACATCACGTTAGCTCTTATTTGTAAAATGACTTTACTGTTGTCTTCCTTCTATTCAGCATGTTGTAAGTTTGACTTTTCAAATTGTTGAGTCATAGCTCACCTCATTTCTTCATAATTACCTGTTTGAAACATCTTGAACAAAGATTAGAAAAAATACGTATATCTCAAATTTGGATTTTTCCTTCTAATATTCTTACATATCTTGCCTTTTTGCACTCAAAGCAACTCTTGGTCGTTAATCTTTGGATTTATTAATAAACCTTACTAAATAGGGTGCGGCCTCAGTGGACCTGTTGCACTGTGCTTGGACTTGTTCTTGGTACTTGTGCATGTTTCACTTCTTTTTGAGTTGGTTTTGACTAGTTGTCACTTTTTTACCAAACCCTGCAAACAAATACAACATGTAAGACTTTAGGACTATTTTGTACACATTTTTAATCAAAACTCAGATAAAAAGGAGTGTAAAAAAAACCACAATCCCTAGTTTGCATACTTCAAGTCTTGTCTTTCAAGTTTCAAGAATATCCACTGTGATGGTAGAGTGTCTTTCAAGTTTCAGCAATCCTACACCTCGACAAACCTTGAAGTAGAGGGCATTTGTAGACACTGACATTTTAAGAGATGGAGATAAATCTCAAATTCAAGACAACTTTTGAAATATTAGGATTTTATTAGGATTACTTGGTGTCTACTTGATAACAACACGATATGAGATTCAAGAATTACTAAAGAAAATAAAGAAACATGTTGAAGCTAAAAGAAAATAAAGAAACGAAGAAGGCGGAAATTAAAGATAGATTGAATTCAAGAAAGAGTTTCTTGAATTTAAGAAGTCTATTCTTAAAGTTGAATCCTAATAAAAACAATTAGCTAACAAAGAACTATTCGCCTTTGGTAGAGAATTAAAAACAAGAGATAGATTGTGGAACCCGACCCTTTAGAATAACAAGAACAACAATAAGCCAAAACTTACCTTTCATGAATACCAAGAAGTGATCTAAGATTTCGAAAAATTTTAATCTTACCACCTTAAGTTGAGTCTTGAAAGTTGAAGAATAAATTCAAGAGTAGCCACACTTGTGAGTGAAAGAAAAATCTCATAATTTTTATTGATAATAGTCTAATAATGTAAGTCTAAAAACAAAGAAGACATCCCTTTATATAGAGAGGGGGCACGAAATTGTACCTAAAATAAGGAAATAAAGTCCTAAACTACTTCGGACAACAAGTCCAACTACCTTAGGAAAAAGAAAATACTAGAAAATAAAAACCAAGTCATTCTTGGAAACTAATTCCAAAGATTTAGTAAAATAAAAATATAACCTTAACTAAATAGGAAAGCAATAAATATAGTCCCATAATATATGAAAATAAGTCCAAAACCAATCTTGGATAGAATCTTGAAAATCTTGAAGAACATTTACAAGCAACTTGGAACCAACTTGCACTAAATATATAGCACGACTATTCTACCTTTCTTGGACAACAAGGAAGTCCTTTCTATGTTATAAAACGCCGCTTTATGTAGGACTTTATGGGGTCCAAGTTTGGACACATTTTAGGTGCTAAATTGGACCAACAATAGCCTAATTTGGACCTTCTTCAAAGGATATTTCTTGGGATCTAATCCACTTCTTATTGGACATGAATTTGGGCCATAAAATAATTGTAACACCTAAATAACCCATACCCTTTAACTTATTTTTGTTATCGTTGCTTAAGTCCAATGATCATGTTTTGCAAATTTTTTAGCTTGAGATCTTGTTAAAGGACCTCTTTGAGATTCCAAAGCTTCATCCTTATCCTTGAATAAATTTGAGCTTCCTAGGATGCTATCATTCCCCTTTTCTTAAAGAAAATTCGTCCTCGAATTTCGACTTTGCAAGAAAACGAAGACAGACACTAGAAAATGGCATCTACTAATATGAAAAAAATGGTAAGAATAAAACACGATAGTGACCATGTGTCCACTTAACCCAATTAAGCCTAATAGGTGTAAATACTCCTTTATAAAGCATATGGACATCATCTTCCCAATAAAATTTATGCCTACTTAGATGTGTCCCATAAAAACCTCTATTAAGGTATTCAAAAGATGGGCATGACAATGAAATTATAAAAGATTGATCACACATTCATTTAAAACAAGTATCTCTATCACATTTATCAAACAAGACACTTTTATAATATAGCCAAATATCAATTAAAAATCTTATAGATTCTTCTACATATAAGTTATTCAAAGAAGCACATAAGTTCTCAAGAAGGTTAGAAGAACTCATAAAACCCAATCTAAAAATTTCAATACATTCAAGCTCATGTTTATAACTTTCCCAAATAATATTCTCAACATCAAAGGATTCTAAACAATTTCTCCAACTTTCACAGAAAGAGTCATAGATAAGCTCATGAAAGAGTATTGGTCACTAACGTTACAATAATCATGCATAGGCTCTTTACTAGTAGGAAACACTTTTACAAGCTCATAATCAACATGGATTAAAAAATAACTCTCCATCATACCACAAAAATCATGTTCTAGCAATTTATCACACGAAAACTCATTAGACACTTGAATAAGAGAAGAAATATTTAGCTCATTCACAAGCATCTTCTCATAAAATTCAAGCATCTTTCCACCAAGTTGAAATATATAATGATCAATGTCATACTCAATTTCAAAAAATTAATCTTGTACTTGAACTTAGATATTACAGTTAATGACTTGATATGATCAAATATCGTTATCCACAAAAATTATAAAGTCACCAGCATAAGAAATTATAGTATAGTTCATTACCTCCATAAATACCTTAGGTGTCCTAGAAAGGCCAAGAATTCGAATAAACCAATTATACATATCATGATTGGACTTATTTACCAGTGGAACATCGTTACCTTGTATTCTTTCATGCAATGGCTCCAACTTAACAATGCTTGTAAGCAACTCCATGTGATAAACCATCCAACAAGAATTGATTTCGCCTAATTTATGTTGGAATCCAATAGGATCCTTTGCCACCATCTTTTACGCCTCACCTGTCCTTTTAGAAGGTCTGTCAACATATGGCTGCACAAACATACAAGAACTAAAACAAGAAAGAGTTAATGAGTTAGGAAGTAAAGAACATGTTTTCTTACTTACACTCTCTTTGTCTTTAATCTCTAGACTAACTTTTTCCTCACCCTTAGCCTCTTATCTCTCGCTAAACTTTTCTTCTTTTTCTTCACTCAAACACTCATGTTTTTCTCTCTCTACCTTATATACTTTTGTTATCTCATTGCCTTTCCTCTTTTCTTTTCCCTCAAGCTCACTATTTTCCTCACTTGACATCCCATTCTCTTCACTCAGACCAACCTCTTCTTTTTCCTTTCTTGGGATGTCAACATGCACTCCCTTACTCCTATCATTCTTTTCTCTCTCATACTTTTCCATATTTTCTTTAACAGTCTTTTCATCTTCACAAATTTATGAGGGAATCAAAGGTCCAAGAATGAGTTTCCTCCCGTTAACCTCAAAAGAGTATCTTTTTTTTTATGTTATATAGTCATACCATGGATTTTCCAACAAGATATGATAATTATTTATGGGAATCACATCACACCAGATCGCATCTGCATACCTTCCAATAGATAATTGTAATAACACTCTGTTTATCTATCTTTACTCCTCCCAACATGTAGGGTTCAATAGGCTCAACATAAGGCAAGTTCAATTTCTCAACCATATAAGTGTTAATTAAGTTATAGCCAAACTCTTTGTCAATTCTAAGGACACAAATCGCAGACATCACATTAGCTCTTGTTTGAAAAATGACTTTACCATTGTCTTCCTTCCATTCAGCAAGTTGTAAATTTGACTTTTCAAATTGTTGAGTCATAGTTCATCTCATTTCTTCATAACTACCTGTTTGAAATATCTTGAACAAAGATTAGAAGAAATATGTATATCTCAAATTTGGCTTTTTCCTTGTAATATTCTCACCTCTCTTGCCTTTTTGCACTCAAAGCAACTCTTGGTCGTTAATCTTTGGATTTATTAATGAACCTTACTAGTCACAACCTTCAGTGATAATTTGTGGAGTTCAAAAATTAAAAGGAAAGTGATTGACTAAACCTAGCAAGTGGTTAGTAGAAAAAAAGGAAAGAATTTTAGGAAACCCACAAGAATAAGGAAAGAAGTTTCCTTAATCTTCAAAAACAAAGATTCCCTCTTCTTGTTTCCTTTCTTGACTTGGAAACATAATAATACTTGGATTCTAAAAATAATAATGAGCAATAACACTTTTTTTTCTTTTGGGGCTGATTTTCATTTTTTTTTTTTTGGTTTTTTTTCCTCCTCAAGAATCTTCAAAGATTATTAAGATTGAAATCTTGATTAGCTTATGCTATGATACTACTTGATAACAACACGATAGGGGATTCAAAAATTACTAAAGAAAATTAAGAAACGTGCAGAAGCTAAACAAAAATAAAGAAACGAAAAGGTGGAAATTAAAGATAGATTGAAATCAAGAAACTCTTTCTTGAATTCAAGAAGAGTCTATTCTTGAAGTTGAATCCTAACAACAACAATTAGCTAACAAAGAACTAATCACATTTGGTAGAGAATTAAAAACAAGAGATGGATTGTGAAACCCGACCCTTTAGAATAACAAGAGCAACAATAAGCCTAAACTTATCACATTTCTTGAATAACCAGAAGTGATCTAAGATTTCGAAAGAGTTTAATCTTAACACCTTAAGTTGAGACTTGAAGGTTGAAGAATAAATCTAAGAGTAGCCACACACAAGAGTGCAAGAAAAATCTCACAATTTTTATTGATAATAGTCTGAATAATCTTAGTCTAATCACAAAGGAGACAACCCTTTATATAGAGAGGAGGTCACGAAATTTTACCTAAAATGTGAGTGTCTACAAATGTACACTCAATATTTCCCAAATAAAACCGAAAACACAAGCCCTTTAGTTTCAACTTGTGTCGGGGTTTCTCCTTCCTACAAAGTACCTCTTATTCTTTTCGCTCAAGTTACCCAAAGAAAAAGGGCAAGATAGGGTGATATACATCTTCTGCTTCATTCTCAGGCAAAAACCAACTAATACCGAAACAACTCTTTTGCAAAAGTTAAGCAATCACCATGGGTTGCTATCCAATTAAAGCTTTTCGTCCTATTATATTTCCAAGGCCAGGGAAGTGACAATACATCAACAACAATAACAACAACAATCCAGTATAATCTCACTTAGTGGGGTCTGTAGAGAGTAGTGTGTACGCAGACCTTACCCATATCCTAAGGTAGAGAGGTTGTTTCCAAATAGACCCTCGTCATCCTTCCCTCCAATAACTTACCACCTTGCTCTTGGGAAGACTCGAACTCACAACCTCTTGATTGGAAGTGGATGATAATACATCAACATAGGCAAATTTTAACTAACAATTTTCCATTCCGCTTAATAGAAACAGGCATCTCTTGTGTTGTTTGACATACTTACGCTATATTATGATATATTATGTTTTTGTGTCTATGGATTATGCACACAGTACCCTAATGAAAGATTTAGCATTCAGTATGTTCCATACTGAAGCTCTATATCGGTGAACCAGTTTGGTTTCATGCCGGGTCGCTCCACTATAGAAGCTATCCACCTTGTCAGGAGATTGGTGGAATAGTTCGGGGATAAGAAAAAGGACATGCACATGGTGTTTATCGACTTGGAGAAGGCGTATGACAAGGTCCCAAGGGAGGTGCTATGGAGGTTCCTGGAGGCGAAGAGCGTGCCGGAAGCCTACATCAGAGTAATCAACGACATGTACGATGGAGCTAAGACTAGGGTTAGGACGGTGGGCGGTGACTCAGACCATTTCCTGGTGGTTATGGGGCTCCATCAAGGATCGGCGCTTAGCCCTCTCTTGTTTGCCTTGGTGATGGATGCTATAACCCGGCATATTAAGGAGGATGTGCCTTGGTGCATGCTATTTGCTGATGACATAGTATTGATAGACGAGACGAGGGTCGGTGTGAATGAGAGGCTAGAAGTATGGAGACAGACTCTCGAGTCTAAGGGTTTCAAAATAAGCAGATCTAAGACTGAATACCTGGAATGCAAGTTTAACGTCGAGCCGAGTGAAGTAGGCAGGGACGTAATGATTGGAGCTCAAGTCATCGCTAAGAGGGACAGTATCAGATATCTTGGGTCGGTGATTCAGGGGGACGGAGAGATTGACGGGGATGTCACTCATCGTATAGGAGCGGGATGGTCGAAGTGGAGGCTTGCATCGGGAGTCCTGTGTGACAAGAAAGTGCCACTGAAACTCAAGGGAAAATTTTATAGAGCTGTGGTTAGACCTGCCATGTTGTATGGGGCGGAGTGCTGGCCGGTGAAGAACTCTCATGTTCAGAGAATGAAGGTTGCGGAGATGAGGATGCTCAGGTGGATGTGTGGACTCACCAGGTTAGATAAGATTAAGAATGAAGTTATTCGAGAGAAGGCGGGGGTGGCCCCGGTGGATGAGAAGATGCGTGAAGCTAGGCTCAAGTGGTTCGGGCATGTGCGGAGGAGAAGTCCTAATGCCCCGGTGAGAAGTTGTGAGCGACTGGCGGTGGTCGGCGTTAAGAGAGGCAGAGGGAGGCCTAAGAGGTATTGGGGAGAGGTTATTAGGCATGACATGGCTAGGATGCATATTTCCGAGGACATGGCCCTTGATAGAGAAGTCTGGAGGTCTAGTATGAGGGTTGTAGGATAGGGGCTCCTAGAATTTTTTGTACTCCTTTCCCGGGGTTGGGTGAGGCATGTCAGGGCGACTTATAGATGATTCGTACATTGGATTGTGCCCCCCTTATGGTAGTTATTTATGGTAGCTACTGTTTGATATTATTGCATGTCATTTTATGTATAATTCTTATGTTTAGATAACTATTTATGCGATTTCTGCCGAATTACTAATGCTCTTTTGTTTTTGTTTTTGTTGTTGCTTTCCCTTTCCTTCTCTAAGCCGAGGGTCGATTGGAAACAACCTCTTTACCCTTTTGGGTAGGGGTAAGGCTTGTCTACATATTACCTTCCCCAGACCCCATCTTGTGAGACTATACTGGGTAGTTGTTGTTGTTGTTGTTATGTTCCATACCTTTTTCCCATAGTTTCTGCATAGTTGGCTGAATCAACTGCTACTTAAATAATAGATCATACTTGTTACGTATACCCGTTCTTTTATGCCAAGGCCATCATCTACTTTAGCAGTATGACTTTGTTCTAACTGTCTAAGGGTTAGGTCTATGTTACGTGAATTCTTGTCGACAAGATACTAGTATTAGTAAGGGTATGGTAAATTGAAATCGAATACTTTGACCACAATCCATGGACCAATTTGAGCAGAAGTAAAAAATTGAATTTTAGTTGCAACCTACTAATGCCTAGTGCATACAACTTGAGAAATTCTCAAAATAGAAGATTGAATTATTTACGACACTCCAGAACCTATAAGTTTTTCACAAAATATTTCATATAGTTTAGGATTTTTTTTTTATATAATTATTTTTAAAATTTTGTATTATTTTTAGCCGAATCACCTCAACCGTATTCATACCAAAATCCGTGCCAACAAATCTTAAAATTTAGATTACGAAGGATCTAACCACTACATCCGCACATGGATCGGATACCCGCACCCAAATCCAAACAACTTGGGAAAAAAAAAGATGCTTTCTTTCGCCACATCCTCTAGAACATCTCTTCCGATCTTTTCTTTTAGGAAAAAGGATCTCTTTATAATATGTCCAGTCTGCTCTTAACCTTCATTGGTAGGGGGGATTAGTTCATGACAAAAGCAAGCAAGCTATCTTTACAATTAGTTATCATTCTATCTCTAGCAGATATATACGGCCTCTTTCAACTGGCCATTTTTCATATTTCTCAATTGCTCTTTTGCCATATAATGCCCTCCTTATGCTCAACTTCAAGCGATATTCCAAGTATGAGCCAACACTGCAACCGAACAGATCACAACAGCATACACTTCTTAATAGTTCATCACCACCCATGATCATCATCCGACTCATATTCGGGCACCAACTTCTCACTAGTATCATCATCATCAAGTGCAAGCATCACAGGAAGCGGTATTCCCTCCAAAAGCTCCAAGCAGGCAGACTCTCCCATTGAAATGTGGGTCATCTTGTCCGCAAGCCCCATCTTTTTAACAGCAGCGGCAGTATCGTCACCCGCTATGATTGTTTTTACTCCACGTCCTCCAAGTCCTGCCAATTTTTCTGCAATAGCCTGTAATAGTATATACCCAAAAAAATTATAGATGCAAAACACCAACTAACAAAAACTAGATTATCTTCAAATTACACCAGAAGAATAATCATGTTGGCACCAAGCACATGGTGAAAATAAACAAGATCTTCATTTATACCTTCGTTCCAGTAGAAAATTTTTCAATCTCGTACACTCCCATAGGTCCACTCCAAATGATAGTTTTGGCGGAGTCTAATACTTGGCTATATCTGTCAATAGCTTTTCGTCCAATATCCACTCCAATCCAGTCTTCTTGAATTTCAAATGGATTAATATCATCCTGAAAGGCCAAAGGAAAAAAGGACCAGGCAGCAAAGGTCAAGACAGTTGCTACAAGTAGAACAAGATAGCATTGCCAAAAACATTTTACCTTAACCTCAGCACGAGCCCCAATCGAGTCTGCTATTACTACATCAACAGGAAACAGTATTTCTACACCTCTTCTAGCTGCCTTCATAAAAAGTGATTCCGCTGGACGAAACATGTCCTCCTCCACAAGTGAGGATCCAACAGAGCCCTCTTGGGCCTTGCAGAAAGTAAAGATCAGACCTCCGCCAAAGAGTAAGTGGTTGACCCTCTTATCTAAAAGGTTATCTATCACACCAATCTTAGCTGAAAGTTTTGAACCACCAACAATGGCAACAAATGGCGTCTCTGGATATGATACAACTTCAAAAAGATAGTGAAGTTCCTAAAAGCATCAAGCAACAACAGAATACAAAAATTAAAAGACCAACGAAGCACTAAAAGAGTTGCAAGACAAATACAGAAACTGTTTTAACCACCAAATTAAACATTCAATTGTGTTCTACACAGTAGAGCTAATTTTCAGTGAACACTTCTTCCCTACCTTATAAAATTTTCTTCGTACATTTCTGTAAGTTGTAACAACCCAGAAATTTTTGAAATGTTTAAAAGCCATTAAGAAGTTTGACGTGTGCTAATTACATTGATTTGTGTGCAAACTAGGGCTAATAATATGAAAGATACCTATTGAATATGATTAATGAATTTACTACGTGTATTTGAAGTGATGTAGGATTTATGGGAGGTCAAGCTAAGTTGGAAACTATACGATGGACTAAAGCTTCAAACGGGCACACACAAGGCCTAACTATAAACATACATAACTCACAATCTATAAAAAGGTATTTTATAGAGTCTAGTTTGCAACGCTTCGAACTGTTTTTATTTGACATATTTCTACAAAAAGTTACTATGTTTCTACCAAAGGATGATAGAGCACGATCACGTGGATTAAGGCCGTCACAATTTCACAGTCAAAAATTCATAATCCGTACCTTTTTCATTTGGAGTCCAGCAACGGCTGGTTTCAAGTAATCAGCAACCCCTTCGGTGGAAGCGTGTGATTTATATGCATTCCTAAAGCAATCATTGACATACAAATCGGCAAGAGAGGCCAGCTGCTTTGCAAACTCCGGATCATTCTGGACCTCTGCATGATGGAATCTCAGATTTTCTAGTAGGAGAACCCCTCCTGATGGTATATTAGAAACCATATCCTCAACTACTTGACCAATACAATCATTCGCCATCTCGACCTGTAAGCAAAATTGGAGTAGGATAGCCTCTCTTTAGACAGCTAGAAGAAACAATAACAAGAAATAAGAAACAGAACAAAAACAGACCGTAACTCCCAATAGCTCTGATAGTCTAGGCACAAGTAATTTCAAGCTGTAGTTTGGACTTTTAGCTATTGGACGACCCTGGAACCAGCAATTCAGATGATCACAAAGCAAACACAGAGAAAAAAAATTAGATAAAATTCAGAAACTGTAGATGGTGAAAACAAATTGACGAAAAAAATGTAGAATTATCACAGAAGGTTTAGATTAATTTCACGGGTATAATGAGGGTTGGGCGAGGAAAAGGCAGAGAAACTAACAAAGAAAATTGAAAAATTATGGTCAGAAGATAGTGAAAGAGGTGATAGGAAACCACCAGATAAGAGAGAAGCGAAGCCATAATAAAACAAAATTTACTGATGGTTATGTCATATGCATATGTAACTTGCTAAAAACATTTTTTCCGGCTGACCCTACTATGCACACAAAAAAACTCCAATCTAGAAGACCTTGAGGCTAATTTGACCAAAAGAAAAAAAGAAAAAAAAAAAGCTATCCAACGCATTGAAGAGAGAAGGAAAATTTAGAAACAGGAAAAAGGACCAACTCTGCGACATACACCAACAAATCAACGATAACATCAATAAATGGGAATTAGTTGAATCCAACGCATACGAGCAAAGCTTTGTGATATTAAACTAGCTAGACAAGGTAAGCTAAAAAAGGGATTTGGTTTGTAACAGCTATAGCAAAGCTAAAGCTTACAAGATGGGAGGCAAGAATAACACGAGAGCCGCATTTCATCAAATACTGAATGGTATCAACAGAGGCTTTGATTCTGGCGTCATCGGTGATGTTATGGTTGTGATCCAACGGAACGTTCAGATCAACCCGGACGAATACTTTCTTTCCCTTCAAATCTTCTTCTTTCAGAGAGGACACGCACTTCTTCACCAGCAATTTTCCATGATAACGAAGATTCTTAAAAACAAGTACAAGTGGATCAGAAGTGCTGAACAATGACTCTAAGTGAATAAGCATAAACAACTCACTAAGTGAATAAGCATAAACAACTCACATTCCTCCAAATACGTCCCTCGGAGACATCTCGACGTACATTGAAGTATCCGTCGTTCAACTTCATGTTGACCGGTGAAGCAACGATGGACAGGTTTACAGCGATGAATATATGCTGCTCAAAAGAAAGGCGGTGGGCTTGGGTAACACGTTTTAGGCAAACGACGCCATTCAGAACCTCTATCGTTTCCAGAGGCATCATCTTTTTTCTCGAAATGCTATTTTGGTCCTTAAGTAATACTTAATTCTTTTATTAGTCCTCGTATTATTCGGTAAAACACTTTTATCCTTTAATTAAACTAATCGTGCAATATTTAATATATATATATTGTAGGGGCGGAGTCACAGTATTAGCTGCGGGTTCGGCCGAACCCAGTAGCTTTTATTCAAATTGTATATTTATATTAAGAATTCTAATAAATATGTACAAATTATTAATTTAGAATTCAGTAACTTAAAATGAATATAATCCCGAACCCATAAAGTTCAAATCATACTTACTATTATATATATATATATATATAATAGAAAGTCGTTGCTCGTGCTAAGCACGGGCCCAACATACGACTATTTTCATGTCAAAGTAACATCTTATCTCGTGAAAATTTATGCAAGGGAATGATTCTCTGTTTTGTTTTTCTAATGGTATCCAAATACAATTAGATAACATTTACATTGACTTGGGAATACATAGAACTTATATATACTAGTAAGTAGTTGTCCGTGCTAAGCACGGGCCCAACATACGATTATTCCCATGTCAAAGTAACATCTTATCTTGTGGAAATTTATGCAAGGGAATGATTCTCTATTTTGTTTTTCTAATGGTATCCAAATAAAATTAAATAACATTTACATTAACTTGGGAATATATAGAACTTCAATTAACATGGTTATATTCAGCTAAGCACCATGAAAAAGTTTGCATAGAAAGTGTAAAGCTAAAATATAACAAAATGCAGTGGTTTCATCTCTTAACAAAAAGCAGATACTAATAACTGAAAGTATAGTGTTAAAACTCTCCTTCCGCATGTATACATCAGATTTTAATCTAGTGATATTCATGTCTTCTCCAACAGCCAACATGAAACAAACTTGAGCCAACAACCAACAACAACAACAACAACAACAACAACAACCCAGTATAATCCCACGTAGTGGGATCTGGGGAGGGTAGTGTGTACGCAGACAACAACCAACGTGAAACAAAATTGAGCGGATTATACAATCATAGTCCAAAAAAAAGGTGAACACTCCGATTGTGCCTTTTTCTTATCCATCCCAGCAACTTAAGCATATGGCAAGAAAGAATTAGCTGTGCATTTTTTCATAGATAATTAATAAATCAATTCGTACATATAGTGAGCTAAACAGAAACATAGTAAAAAAAATTCTTCTCCGAGTAGATCTAAGAGATACAATCAACATAAATTTATATACGTCAATATAACAGACTAATAATTCTTCCTTCCATCAACCCATAACCATTCATGTGCAATTAGTTCTTCTTACATCTCAATGTAGACATGTTTGATTTTACAATGTCAAAGCAAGAGATCAACAATCCCATTAAGTACAAATTTTATAGTCTATGAAAAGGCAAGAAACACGATAAAAATTCGTACTATAAAATGGTCTGCACAATTGAATGTCTATAATTTTTTTCTTTTCCAATTGAATGACTATAAATTGTCATTTAATTTCCATCCAAAACAAACACACACATTCAAATTGTGCAAACAAATATATACAACAATAGTTGATCTCAGAGGCGGAGCTAGGATTTGGAGTGTGTGGGTTCTAAAATTTAGAATAAGACTATGACATAAAACTAATATACAATATCAAACTGACTAAACAATGAGTATCGATATTTAATATATATCCAAAAAGTAACGAAAAACAAACACAATATATGAATATAAACATTTCATTTCAATTGAACTCGACGAGTTGCCATGTTTTGAAAACGATCAATGATCGCATCATTAGCTACAATTTCAAATACTTCATCCTCTATAAAACAAATTAAACAATCATTCAAAAAGTCATCACCAATCCTGCTTCGCAAATCATTTTTAATAAACTTCATTGATGAAAAAGCCCTTTCAACCGTTGCACTAGCCACAGGTATTATCAAACTCAGCTTCACAAGCAAATAAACAAGTCCCCATGTCTTGTGAATATTTGTTTTAACCAATATCTTCGACAGATTACCAAGCCCTTTCAAGTTAGAGAATGCATTGTCCATTTCTCGCACATAGTCAATATAGTTGTCAAGCTCATAACTAAGATCTTCAAGCTTAGAAGCAGTGAACTCATTTGGATAATATGTAGCAAGTTTTATAATTTTGTTTTTATCATAATTCGCAAAAGAATCATCGGGACTCAAACTAGACATACCAAGAAGCAGAGAAGTATTCACTTCACTAAAACGACTGTTAAGCTCCGAAAGTTGCAAATCAATAGTAGCACAAAAAACTTCTATGTACAAATGATGAGAATATGTAACAGTTGAGCTTTTACGCTTTGACTTTCCAAGTGCATACTTCTCATCCATTTTTGGGATTACAATACCATTCTTATCACAAAACGAAGAGACATCTTCTATCAAAGAATTCCATTTAGATTCTCTCATTGTTTGCAGTTGCCTCTTTGTGAAATCAACAAGTTTCATTGCACTAACAATATCTTGATCTTTTTTTGTAGGTCCATATTCAAATCATATGTAATTTCCAATAGTTTTAACATCAAATGTAATATACAAACGAATTCGTAAGATCTTATATCTTCCACTAGACTTTTGGCTAATGTTTTCTCCTGATAATTTGAACACTCATTTGCAAGAACTCCAAGTATATGAACAATCAATGAGAATACAGGAATAAAGTTACGCAATGTCTTAAAGTGAGATCCCCAACGAGTATCACATGGTCTTTGAAGCCCAAGTTCTTGATTTAATCCACTTCTTGTATGAACTTCATCGAGCACTAATAACTCATATAATTTTTCAGCTTGATCATCTCTAAGCATCTCCCTATGCTTATAAGAACCTCCAACAACATTCAAAACATTAGCAAGAATGTCAAAAAAATTATTTACATCATGGTGTTTCTTTGCAACAGCTAAAAGAGTCAATTACAACTGATGAGCAAAGCAATGTATGCAATGTACTGAAGGATTATCTTTCAGAATCAAAGTTTTAAGACCATTGATGTTTCCTTGCATGGTACTAGCTCCATCATACCCCTGTCCCTGTATTAGAGATGAACTCAATGAATATTGTAAAAGCAAAGAATATATGTCTTTTTGTAATGCATGTGCAGATGTATCTTTAACATGAACAAGGCCAAGGAATCGCTCAATAAGTTCACCCTCTTTATTGACATAGCGCAGAACAAGAGTCATTTGTTCCTTATGAGAAACATCCTTAGACTCACAACTAATATCCCAAAAAAATCCCCATTCAAGTGTTCAATAATTGCTTCCACCATTTCATTTGCACAAGAATTCAAGTCTTCAATACCTGAGACGAACTCTGGCAGAGGCAGCAGAACCCAGCAACACCCTAGCTTTTTTTTTATCTGGGAATTGGAAGAAAACCCAGCAAAACCCTAGCCTTTTATTGATTTGAGAATTGGAAGAAAAAGTTTGTAGTTTGGAAGCGTCTGTTCTTTGTTTATTAAAAGAAACACGTTATGTTGAGAGGTAAGTGAAGATACATTGTCGTTCAGTTAATTTGTGAAAAAAGCATTAAAAATGAACTTAAGTGAAGAAAACGCCGTCCTTCCCTTCAGGCTTAGTTGATTGGTGAAAAAGAATATTTAATAAAACGAAACAAAAAAACTGCTTCAGTGGGGACTCGAACCCACACATTTTTCTAAGGAACCCACAACCCTTACTAGTGAACCAAGACCTCTTTTATTACTAGGTTCAGCATAACATATTTATATAGATATAATACAATTTTTAATACAAATACAGGGTTTCGGAAAAATTCATTGGGTTCGCCCGAACCTGCACCCACTACTGTACCTCCGCCCCTGGTTGATCTTAATGCATGGGCTTTAAGTTTCTTTAATTGGAAACCAACTTGTCGTCACGTTCAAGAAACTACGGGTAGGCATCGGTCGATTCGATCGGTTATTACAAAAGAAAAGTACAATTCGATTTATCGATTTTCAGTTTTGTAATTTTAATAACCAAATCAAACTAAAGTATTTACTGTACGGTGAAGTTTTTGTTAGAACAAGAATTACAACAATATTAGAAAATAAACTTGCTTGGATTAGAGGCACGTAGAGAAAATGTTTCTTGAAGATAGTTGGAGTCTTTACCACGAGCAAACGGAAGAATAAATAACAACTCTATCTTTGGGATTCAACTAAGCCACACAACAAGTAGTATTCAAGAATGTTGCTCTTCTATTCTTGAATCTATAATTTCACCATTTGATCTATGTCTCTTATAATATTTTAAGAGAAAAGTAGTTTTTGAATTGCTTAGTTTTTTCAAAGAACATCAACCCTATTTGTAGGCTAAAGTCTCTTGAAAATATAAGATTATTATTTAGTAAGTTCATGAATATATTCATGAATTTGGAAGATCAAATGTATTTGCTAAAACCAAAACGTATGTAGTAAATCTGGAATGAATTCACATTCATTCACTTTGAAAAATGAGAGTCTTTTGTAAATACATTAATTTATCAAATACATTGTTTCAAATTTATTGAAACACTTATTCTAACAATCTCTCACTTGTTTCAAGAAATTTTGAAAATTTTGAGACATTAATCTAGTAACATGCATCAATAATGGTGTCTTTTGGACTTGAACCATCAGCTAGTGAAGGCATTCTAAATCATTGACTACTTGGTGAACGAATCTTGAACTAAGTTGTTCGTTGAATGAAGTAGAAATTACTTTACACATTACTATTTTTCTGGTGAAAATCGATATCCTTTGACATATTATGGCCATGTGTCATGAATCCTTTTATCTAAGTGCTTTTAAGATTTTCCTATCAAAAAATCTTATTGAAGCGGCCTCCACTCCGCACTTAGAGCGGTGAATTCATCAAGAGTTATTTTGCATACTCCAACCAAATAGTCTATGAATTCAGTAAGAGAAATTAATCTCATCCTCCTTCACAATAAAGTATCGGTAAATCTATCAAGGGGGTTCCTACACACCACAACAGAAATCGATCTTATAGATTTATTAAGAGAATAAAATCTCATCCTCCTCTACAATAGGAATATGTACATCTATCACAACTTTTTTGCAAATGGAAACTTTTTTAATGTACTCAATTATTGTAACATTACTTGTTTGTCCCTTTGAACCTAAAATGATATCATTAGGTAGGGTTTCTATAAATTACAATGAATTTATAATAGGTTTTATTCTCATTCCTTTACAAGTCTCTACCACCAACTCTTTGCCTAATCCTTTAGACAAAGGATTTGCTAAATTAAACCTGGATTTCACATATTGAAGGGATATTATGCCATCCTCCAATAATCTTCTCACATGATTGTGTTTAAGGCGAACTTGTCTAGATTTGCCATTATAATAATCACTTAAAGCCTGAAATATAGCAGCTTTGTTATCACAATAGATAGTCAAATGTGGCATTGGCTTTCTCCACAGAGGAATATCTACTAGAATACTTCTAAGCCAATCAGCTTCTTCTCCAGCAAAAGACATAGCTATAAATTCTGATTCCATTGTTGAGTGAGTAATACATGCTTGCTTCTTTGATTTCCAAGAGATTGCTCCTCCAGCCAAAGTGAAAATCCAAGCAGTAATAAACTTAGAGTCATTCGGATCAGAATTCCAAGTAGCATCACTATAGCCTTCAAGAAATTCTGGAAATGTGGAATAATGAAGGCCAACATTAATTGTACCCCTTAAGTACCTTAAAACACGAATTAAGGCATTCTAATGCTCAACTACGGGGTTACTAGTGAACTTGCTCAAGGTTCCTACTGCATAACCAATATTTGGTCTAGTGCAATGCATAGCATACATTAGACTCCCAACAATCTGAGAATAAGTCAATTGATCTACACCATCATTAGAGTTACGCACTAGTTTGATGCTAGGATCAAATGGAGTAGGAGCAGGCTTATTGTCAAAATGACCAAATCTCTTTAGAACTTTCTAAATATACCAATTGATGTTCTAAACATCAATACCACACAAGAGGGTGGGGGGGAGAGATATTTGTGTGGTACTCAATTTTTGCTTAAACTATTTTTGGAAGGACCTGGTTCTTCTAAGAGTACAAACGACTGCTGTTTGTGGAATTAAAAGTACATAAAATAAAGAACACATAGATTTTTATGTGAAAAACACACGGATCAAAAGGTGAAAAAACCACGACCTACTACTCAGTAGGATTTTCCCAAACTTCCACTAAAATCACTGAGCCAAAACTGCATTTACAAAACTCTTTGTAAACCTAAGGATTAACTCTAATCCCATTGTGGCAACCAACCTCTAACTGCTGCAACAACTGCAAGTTAACTCTAACTTGAATACTGAAATTACCTATTACAATTGCTTCTAGATAAAGCTGAAAGGTACAATATAAATCACCTACTACAATTGAACTAGAAATAAAGAAAGACCCATAAAACTCTTTATGGAGCTGGTTCTTCAATCTTGTTCATGTAGCTTCTAGTTTGCACACTTGAATCACACATGAATTGCTTGCAAAAAGCCTTGCTATTTTGCTCCAAATTCACATTTTTTCTTATGCGTTTTTGTGTAACAATTTAATATGAGAACATCCTGCAATTTATAGAGTTAGTAGATGAAGAAATAACTAGAGTTCTAATGTAACTCTTCCTTGGTGGAAGAGTTCTAGTTGATTTCAACTTCTAACTCCTTCCTTATCTTGGATAGTGTTCTCTTTGAGTAAGGACTCCTTTTTCCTTATCAATTATGCAACCTTTTCAATCGGGATATATTAATTACACCAAGTTAAGCTTATCTCCTTCATGTGAAACCCGCATGCTTGAATCTACCCATTTTTGTGCACCTGAGGAATGGACCACTGGATGGACCTGGTTCATCATGAGTTCCATTGTCTGTCTTGAAAAATAACCTTTACTTGGTCTAGCAAATTCCCCCTTTTTGATGATGACAAACTCTGTGTTTTTCATAAGCGTAGCCCTGTTTCAACTCAGCTCAACATCAACACAATGTTAGAAACATTTTTCCTTTTTATCACTTATCATCAAGAACCAGGTACATTAGGTTATAAACATCACTTGTTCAAAGCACAACCTTTTCCCCCCTTTTGGCATCATCGAAAAGTTGCATGAAAAATGTTAGATAACCAAATTTTAAAGATTACTCATGGCCATTGGGGCTACTTCAAATGCAAACATGGATTAATCATTATAGATCAAACTAAGAATTTCAACCATCAAAGAAATATAAACAAACAATTAGAGCAAAAACAATGAACTTCATTGATGATTGATATAATTCTACCACAAAGCATAAGAAGAAATAAAAATACTGAAAACATGAGCAAAAGTAACAAAACATCCCGAACGGGGTCACTGGTTGATCTACACTAGGCTAGAATTTAAGGCTTGGAAGAGGTAGGGGTTGGGTTATTTTCTTGGAGAAGTTTCAGCATGTTTTGAAGAATTCCATCATTCTTCTCCTTTTCCCTTGCAAGTTCAGTTCTGAGAACATCTCTCTCAAATTCTACCTCAACCAATCGTGTCTTCAGCCTTGCTATCTCAATATCATTTACCTCATCCTGTACCAAGACTCTGACTCTGCTATTGATAGGTATCTTTTTAGATGAACCAAGGTCATTAAGAATGACATTGACTTCATAATTGCAAGCAAGCAAAGTATTAACCCCACTTTTTCATAGGTACCTTGAAATATGCAAGCATAGTTGTAAGAACGAAACCATAAGGAATGGCATGAGTTCTTAGTTCCCTTGATAACTCTATCAGCAGGTCCGCGAGGGTTTCCTATTCAGATGGAACGGGTTCATCTAGATTTTTCCAAGTTGAATCAACCCCTCAGCAGCTTTACCAGACCCACTTCCCCCTGTTTTGCTCACACTCTCTTCTATTTTACTAAATTTCTCTCCCCAAACAACCATTTCACCAATTTCTTTTGTTAGACCAACAGGAGTAGGTGAAGAATCAACCACTCTTGTACCATTTCCCCTCACAGTACTCCTAGCACCCTTGCTCTCCTTTTTGTTTCCCTTTTAATTTTTACCACCAACTTCTCCAGATTATTTAGTCTCAACACTTGCTATAAATCCTTCAAATCTATTCTCCAAATTTTCAGGAACTTTAGAAATTGTCTCAGGAGAAACTTTAGAATCAGAAGATACCTGTTTAATTTTGAAAGGCCTACTTTCTTCCCCCTTAGTAGCAGACTTAAATGAATCTTCAGAGTTCTAGGATTCTTCTTCCTGTGGTAGTGGTGAAGGAGTTTCAGAGGTGTTTGACATATCTAGGCTAGGGTATGGATAAGAAGATAATTAGATTGTGTTTGGAAGATAAAAGAAGAATGAGAGTTTTTGACGTCTTGAGAGAGTTGAGGTAATGAATACACTAAAGCTGATCAATATACATGGAATAATTGATGGGGTAACTATAGCTTTTCAGACTCTTAGAAGTTGAATCAAACTAAAATTCAGTTTTGAAGAGACGTTGGAGTGTATGCCTATAATCTAGGTACTTCCATTCGGTTGGGACTCTTTTGAACAGGGTTGGTTCACTTGTAACGGATAAGTCCAAAAGGAGTTTGGTATTTGGTAGGACTCTACTCATGATCCAAATATAGTTATTTCAAATTATGTAGAGTATAGAAAACATACAGTGTTACCTTGATGAACCAGGTTCTTCACTGATAATTCTCTTGTGTGAGTCTAAATTTTTCAAAATAGAGAAAATATCATTAGAGATTAATGAGTCATTTTAACACATGGCACAAAAGTATACTATGGAAAGTATGAGACTGAACAAGCTTTAATCTAATTATACACAATTTATAGAGTTTCTAACCAAAATTTATTTTCATTTTTTTTTGTATACCCTTGAATTGGTCCTTTTAGGTGATCTTAATCATCCCTAATTCAAATTTCTTCCTCTCAAAGTGATCTCTACTTAAGGCTTTTATGAAGATGTCATCAATTTGCTTGATAGTAGCACAAAACTCCACAGCGATCAAGTTTTTCTTATAGTTGTCCCTAAACAATGGTGCCTAACATCTATGTGCTTAGTTCTCTTATGATGAATCGGATTCTTTGTGATAATAATAGCACTAGTGTTATCATAAAAAAATAGGGATGCAACTAACATCAATTCCAAAGTTCAATAATTGTTCATTGATCCACAACAATTGAACACACCATGAAGTAACAACAACATACTCAACTTTAGCAGTAGATAAGGCCATTGAATTTTGCCTTTTTGGTAGCTTATGACACGACATGAACCAAGAAAGTGTGCCATACCTGGGTTGCTCTTCCTATCAACTAGAAAACCTGAAATCGAGCACAAAGACCTACATTACACACAATGTCAGGTCTGCTAGTAGTGAGATATAAAAGAGAACCAATAATTCCCCTATACAACTTCTGATCAACACATGAACCAGGTTCATCTATAGCCAATTTTGTGGATATTGCAATAGGAGTGTCAATTTATTTGGATGTTTCTTCCTGGTTTTGTTACTGAGGAATAGGTTCATGAACAAGTTCCCTCGAGGTTTGAGGATCGGTTCCTCTCTAGTCAGTTCCCCATGTCATGTTGCCCTGGGTAGAAGAACCTTTTCCATCATATGTTCCTTCTTCTATTGCAGTATTAGTCTGGGCTGTGATATCATTTAAATTTCTTACCAGCCCAATTGCTTCATCTCCATGTTCCAGCTTATCAGAAAGAACGTTAGTTTTAAAAAACATATACATTTTTCTACACACATAGTTCTTTTACTGTATATCTTATAAGCTTTACCATGTGAAGAATATCCCAAGAATACTCCCTCATCACTTCTGGGATCATGATTACCTTAGGAGTCTTTTCCATTATTGTGCACAAAGCACTTGCATATAAATTCCCTAAGATGAGATATATTTAGTTTTCTCCCTTTAAGTGACTCATAGGGAATCTTCTTAACAAGAGGTCTAGTCATGCAACTATTTAAGATGTAGCATGCAAAAGTTCAACAAACATAGAATTTTCAAATTCAGTTGCATAATAGACCTAATTGATGCAAATCGATTACCTAGTTGTTTCTGAGTTTTTTTTAACAAAAGAAGTAAACATGTCAAATGCTTCCTCTTTAGATGTTAAAAATAATGTCCAAGTAAATCTAGAGTAATCATCAACAAGCACCATCACATGTCTTTTACCACCTCTGCTTAATATTCTCATTGAACCACAAAGATCCATACGGACCAGTTCCATTGTTTTGGTGGTGCTTACCACTTTCTTGCATTTAAAAGAGGATCTTACATGTTTCCCCCTTGCATAAGCTTCACAAAATTTGTCTTCCTTGAACTTGATGTTAGGCAGCCCTATCACCAAATCCTTGGAGATTAATTTGTTGAGTTGACTCAGACTTGCATGTCCAAGTCTCTTGTGCCAAAGGAGGGGATCATTGTCCAACACTCTTAAGCAAGTGAGTTCATTTTCGGAAAGTGTGGAAAATACGAATGTATATATTATTTACTTTTTTTTCCTGCAAAACAATCTTTTTAGTGGTAAGATTAATCACAAAACATTTGGTAGAGGTGATTACTTCCAATTTACCTCTATCACATAATTGTGATATACTGATTAGACTGTACTTTAGGCCATCTATCAAGTAGACATTCTCAATAGAGTGAGAATCAGTCTTACCTACCTTTCCAACCCCAATGATCTCACTTTTCTTCCCATTTCCAAAGGAGACATTACCTCATTTGAGGTCCTCAAATGAAAGGAACTGGTTCTTGCTTCCTATCATATGCTTTGAGCAGACACTATCCATGTACCATATTTGGCTGCTCCCTTTCACTTGGACCCATAAAAAGAAATCAGGAGTTAGTCTTAGGAACCCAAACTAGTTTGGGTCCCTTTCTATAGGCAAAAGGGTGAATCAAATTCTTTTTAGCCCATCCTGGCAGCCTATTTTTCCCTTGAACAAATTCTTTATTCTTTTTACTAACCTTTTCTTTTGCAACACATTCAGATTTATAGTGATCAGTTTTACTACAGTGTGTGCAAATTTTGTTTTCAGGAAGTGTGAGGTACTTGATTTTGGGATCCCACTTAGGTGTAGGGATCCCGTAGCCAAGTCCTCTCTTATTGCTACTATGGTGTTCATGTAGCCATAAAAGTGCATCGGAGGACCTATTCCATTTACATGTTCTATCTAGCTCGTGCTTAACCTTGTTTAGATCCTCCTTAAGGACTATTATCTTCTCATCTCTTTTGTACAACTCATCTTTCAATTTTCCTACATTTTCTTCTAAAATGAGTTGTGTGTGATCAGATTCCTTTTTACCAGTTCCTAATTTCAGTTTTAGATTTTCAAATTTGAGCTCTATGACTGTGGTGTCAAGTTCATGAACCTGGTTCTTCAACTCAACATTTTTACTATCACTTTTACTAGCCCTAAGTTTCGAGGCTTTGCACTTAGCTTTCAGAATCACACACTCCTTAGAAAGTTTTTCCTTTTCATTGTTTATAACCTCAAATTCATCAATGAAATCTAGAAGTAATTCATAGAGACTTTCTTTAGACAAAAATTTAATCTTGTCTTTGAGATGAATTATACTTACCTCATATTCCTCATCGAATTTCCCAATTTCCATAAGTGCTTGTTCATCTCCATCTTCATCTTCTGAGTCATCATCTGAGCTTTCATCCCAAGCAACAACCATAGCCATTGTTAATCCTTTGTTCTTCTTGGGATGAACATATTCCTTCTTCATGTTCCTTCGTTCAGCTCTTTCCTTCTTCCATTCAATTTTCCATTGAGGGCAATTTTTGATGTGGTGGTCAGCTTCCCACACTTGTAACACCCCTCATTAGTTTGTTTTTCAGGAACGCTTAGTTTGTTGTAGCTTCCACTTCTTGAAGGACCATTTTCTCTCATTAGGTACTTCTTGAAATTCTTTGTGATCATAGTCATTTCATCCTCCTCTAGATCAGCACCTTCAGTGATTCTGAACGCCATGCTCTTTTCCTTCTTGGGGGCATCCATCTTCATGGTTTGCCTTCTCAGTTCATAGGTAGTAAGATTTCCAATTAGTTCATCTAGCTTGAGAGTGGAAATGTTCTTAGATTCCTGAATAGCTGTGAATTTGCTTTCCCAAGATATTGGCAGTACCCTTGTCAAAATCTTCTCAACTTTGTCTTCTTCAAGAATAACCTTTCCAAGAGATTCAAGTTCATTTGTCAAGATGGCGAATCTAGTATACATCTCCTGGATAGTTTCTTCTTCCCTCATAGAGAAATTCTCATATTGAGAATACAAAAGTGTCCCTCTTGATCTTTTCACTTGAGGTGTTCCTTCATGAGCCACTTGTAGAGTGTCCCATATTTCCTTAGAAGTTGTACAGCTTTGGATCCTACTGTACTCATCTGGACCAAGTCCACATACTAGCCACTTCTTGGCCTTAGCATTCTTTTCCCACTTCTTTAAGTCTTCAGTAGTGCAATCAGCTCTTGTCTTTGGAACATCCAACCCTCCAGTAGTCTTCTTTGTTATGGCTAAAGGGCCATCAATGATGATGTCCCAAAGCTCATAGTCTTCTACCATGATGTGGTCTCTCATTCTATTCTTCCACCAGGAGTAGTAAAGACCATTAAAAAGTGGAGGCCTAGCAGTGGATTTCCCTTCCTAGTTTCCAGGTGGTGCACCCATTCTGATCTTCTCCTAAGGTGTTAGCCTCTTCAAGGATAACCTGCTCTGATACCAATTGATGTTCTGAACATCAATATCACACAAGAGGGGGGGTGATTTGTGTGGTACTCAATTTTTGCTTAAACTGTTTCTGGAAGGACCTGGTTCTTCTAGGAGTACAAACGACTGCTGTTTGTGGAATTAAAAGTACATAAAATAAAGAACACAGAGATTTTTACGTGGAAAACACCTGCCTCAAAAGGTAAAAAAACCACGACCTACTACTCAGTAGGATTTTCCCAAACTTCCACTAAAATCACTGAGCCAAAACTGCATTTACAAAACTCTTTGTAAACCTAAGGATTAACTCTAATTCCGTTGTGGCAACCAGCCTCTAACTGATGCGACAACTTCAAGTTAACTCTAACTTGAATACTCAAATTACCTATTACAATTGTTTCTAGATAAAGATAAAAGGTACAATATAAAACACATACTACAATTGAACTAGAAATAAAGAAAGACACATAAAAAATTTTATGGAGCTGGTTCTTCAATCTTGTTCATGTAGCTTCTGGTTTGCAAATTTGAATCACACATGAATTGCTTGCAAAAAGCCTTGCTATTTTGCTCCCAATTCACATTTTTTCTTTTGCATTTTTGTGCAACAATTTAATGTGAGAACATCCTGCAATTTATAGAGTTAGTAGATGAAGAAATAACTAGAGTTCCGATGCAACTCTTCCTTGGTGGAAGAGTTCTAGTTGATTTCAACTTCTAAATCCTTCCCTATCTTGGATAGTGTTCTCTTTGAGTAAGGACTCCTTTTCCTTATCAATTATGCAACCTTTTCGATAAGGAGATATTAATTACACCAAGTTAAGCTTATCTCCTTCACGTGAAACCCGCATGCTTGAATCTGCCCGTTTTTGTGCACCTGAGGAATGGACCTGGTTCATCATGAGTTCCTTTGTCAGTCTTCAAAACTAACCTTTACTTGAGCCAACAAACTTGATTTAGTAAGAGTCAAGCCATTAGCTGATCTTAAAATTTTAATGCCCAAAATTACATCAGCTTCTCCAAGATCTTTCATTTCAAATTGAGAAGCAAGAAATGATTTCGTTTCCTTGACCTTTTCAATATCAGTTCCAAATATCAACATGTCATCTACATATAGACAAACTAGAACACCATAGTTTCCATGAAATTTATTAAATATGCAAATATCACCATTATTAATTAAATAGCCATAGAAATCATGATTTTTTGAAATTTCTCATGCCATTGCTTTGGAGCTTGTTTTATTCCATAAAGAGATTTAAGAAGCTTACAAACTTTATGTTTTTTACCACGAATGACAAATCCATCTGGTTGTTTCATGTAAACTTCTTCATCTAAATCTCCATTCAGAAATGCAGTCTTCACATCCATTTGATGAATTATCAATCCATGAATTGCTGTTAAAGCTACTAAAAGTCGAATGGATGTGATCCCAGCTACTGGTGCAAAAGTATCAAAATATTCAGTATCTTTCATTTGAGTAAAACCTTTTGCCACCAAACACGTTTTGTACTTATTTAAAGTGCCATCAGACTTAAGTTTCTTCCTTAAACCCCATTTGCATCCAATAGGTTTACATTCAGGAGGAAGATCCGATAAATCCACGCGTTATTTGACATGATAGAATGCATTTCATCTTCAATAGATTCACGCCAAAAAGTGGCATTATGTGAAGACATTGCTTTAGCATAACTTTCAGGATCTTTTTCTATCAAATAGACTTGAAAATCAGGTCCAAAATCTCTTGGTTTAATTGATCTAGAACTACGTCTTGGTTGGCTTTCTTCCAATGATTCAACTACTTTTCTTTTAAGATGAGGTGTAGAAGAACCTGTATCTTGTTTTAGACATCCTTCTTTCTTAGGAAACATATGCTCAAAAAAGTTAGCATGTACAGATTCAACAATTATGTGCGGACTTGGAGTTTTAAGATTTAAGAATCTATAAACCTTACTGGTTAGAGAATAACCAATAAACACACAATCAAGTCCTCTATATCCAACCTTATCCATATGCTGGTAATTTAACATGAGCCAAACAACCCCACACTTTAAAATAATTAATATTTGGCTTTCGATTCTTCCGAAGTTCATAAGGTGATGTATCAAATTTCTTAGAAGGAATTCGATTTAAAATATGACAGGCTAACAACAAAGCTTCAGTCCACAAATTTCTAGGCACACCCGATCCATAAAGCATAGAATTAACCATTTCTATGAAAGTCCTATTTTTTCTTTGAGATATACCATTTTGCTGTGGTGTGTAGGACGTAGCCAATTGTTTCTCAATACCTTCTTTTTCACAAAAATTAATAAAATTTGAACTCAATTAATGTCCACCTCTATCAGATCTAATTGATTTAATTTTTGAACTCAATTTATTCTCAACTTCTTCTTTATATGTTTTGAAAGTCTCAAAGGCCTCATCTTTAGTTCTTAATGGGAAGACATATGTATATCTTGAATAATCATCAATAAAAGTAATAAAGTATCTATTTCCATTACGTGACAAACAATTCATCTCACAAATATCAGTGCTGATTAATTCTAAAAGTGTGGATTTTCTTTGAACTTACTTAAAAGGCTTTTTTGTTATCTTGCACTTACTACAAGTAAGACACTTAGCAATATGATCTTTTCCACAATTTTTAATTTATCCATGATTTACCATAAGTTGAATGGATCTAAAATTAGCGTGACCTAGACGTTCATGCCATAAATCCAGAGACTCCACAATATAAGCAGAAATATTTTCATTATCAATATTGAGTATGAACATGCCATTTATGACATAGCCTTTTCCCACAAACATACAATTCTTAGATAAAATAAATTTCTCTGACTCAAAAATAATTTTAAAACCATGCTCCGAAAGTAGTATACCTGACACCAAGTTCTTCCGAATGTCAGGAACATGCAATACGTCTTTCAACGTGACCATCTTTCCGGAAGTAAACTTCAACTCAACAAACTCAACAGTTCATTTTCCTACAACCTTAGCAGAGGATTGGTTTCCTGTATACATGACTTTATCGTCCCCCACTAATTCATAGTTCTTAAAAGTATTTGGATCACCTGATATGAGACGAGTTTCACCGGTGTCTATCCACCATTCGACTTGATTTTCTGCTACAAATGCTTCTGTGACCATCGCTATAAGTTCATCATTTCTATTGTTGTTGATTTTTCCTTTCTTCTTTTCAACTTTAATAATTTTACAATCACGAGCATAGTGACCAATTTTATGACAATGATAACACTCACTTGACTTAGAATTAGCACTAGTACGCTTAAAATTCTTACTTTTCTTTATCTTTGTAAATTTCTTGTTGTCTGGTTCCCTTTTGGTTGTTTTCTCTTTAGCCACATGAGCTTTCATGACAGGTTCCTTGAAAATATTAGTGTCACGATTTCTAGTCTCTTGTTCAATTTGCAAATGTTGTAACAATTGTTCAAGAGTCAAATCTTCTTTCTTATGTAAAAGTTTACTTATGTGCTCTTTCCATGACAGAGGATGTTTTGAAATAATAGCACCAATATGAATGTTTTCATCAAGATTAATTTCATAAATAGCAATTTTATTAGCTATAAACTGGAATTCTTGCACTTGATCAGTCATTGACTTGTCATCAATCATCTTGAATTCCATATAATTTGAAACAAGAAACTTCTTTGAGCTCACCTCTTCTGCCAAATAAATAGCTTGAAGAGTACCCCAAAGTTCTTTGGCAGATTTGCCCTTGGCAGAACATTGATCATAATATTAGTTGGTCATTGCTCCAAGAATATATTTCTTGCATAAATAATCATCATCTTGCCACTTAAGAATTTGTTCTCTAATGGAAGTAGCCTCATTAGTTGCTACCTCAGAATTAGGAGCATTGGTACAAGGTTGTTTAAGAACATATGTTAACTTCAAACACCGTAGAAAGAATTCCATCTTTCCACGCCATCTAGGAAAGTCTTTGCCGTCAAATATTTCAAAATTTGGATTTGGCAAAGATGCAACACCACTTGAAATTATTATAGTAGCCATAGAGACAAATATCTTCAAATTGTTAGAACAAGAATTACAACAATATTAGAAAATAAACATGCTTGGCTTAGAGGCACGTAGAGAAAACGTTTCTTGAAGATAGTTGGAGTCTCTTCCACGAGCAAACGTAAGAATAAATAACAACTCTATCTTCGAGATTCAAGTAAGCCACACAACAAGTAGCATTCAATAATGTTGCTCTTCTATTCTTGAATCTATAATTTCACCATTTGATCAATGTCTCTTATAATATTTTAAGGGAAAAGTAGTTTTTGAGTTAGCTTATTTTTTCCAAAGAAAATCAGCCGTATTTATAGGCTAAAGACTCTTGAAAAGATAAGTTTATTATTTAATAAGTTCATCAATATATTAATGAATTTGGAAGATCAAATGTATTTGCTAAAACCAAAACGTATGTAGTAAATCTGGAATGAATTCACATTCATTCACTTTGAAAAATAAAAGTCTTTTGTAAATACATTAATTTATCAAATACATTGTTTCAAATTTAGTGAAACACTTATTCCAATAGTTTTTTCAAAGTTCAGTTCGATTTTTTTGCGGTTTAATTTTTTGGTTATTAACGGTTCAAGATTTTTATATGCAATGTAGACTACTTATGTACATAACTGGATATAATAGGCATGCAACGTACTCTAAGAATTGGCAGAGATTATAATAAACGTGCCACTGATTAATGTTTTTTAAAATCAGAGATTCAGAAAGTTTTTTTCTAAATCAGAAAATTCCATGCTAAAATTAATCATATTTATGGAAGTAATTACAAATATACCAAACAAACCCACGGCATGAAAATGAGCTCTGAACAAGTAATTGTATGTTTATGAGAATGCAAGGAATTAAATGGATGTTTAGAAAATAACGATGTCGGAATCAAATCATTTGATTCAAATGGCTGGTGTAATACTAATTTATTTTAGCACGAGGCTCCTTCTCAAGAGATAGATTTATTAAGATAAAGTTGTATACGGTCAAAATAAGGGAAGGCCAATTTTAAGGCTTCGATGGCGTTTCAAGCCCGGCCTCGATGGGATCGAAGTAAAGTCTAAGGCTCGTCCTCGAAGAACTCACATCGAGAGGGTATATTGAAGACTCGTCAAAGGCGTAGCTCGAGGTAGTATGAAAATCGACAGCCGTAATGGAAAGGCAGGAAACTCTCGAGGGCACGTGATGAGAACTGACATAGTCTATGAGAAATGGTACAAATCCATACTAAGCTATTATAAATCTGTACCAATAGCATTTCCTCGTCATTATTAGACATGTACTATGTTGGAATACCCTCCTCCTATATAAAGGGGACCGTTGTCATTTTGTAAGACAGACATTATTGAATACAATAGAACATTCTCTGCTTCTCTTGCCTAAACGTGCTCAATAATTACTCTACATATTTATTGCTGTTCATTCATTTTTCGTCTATTGTTCTTCTTTTATTGCCGTTATTAACCGCATAAGACAATCATTGAGGCTTGCATTATCATTGTTTCTTTATCAATTGTTCATTGTTAACTGCCCTAGCTAGACCTCAAAGCCCCTGCTCCAGTCATCTCGAGGTTTAGTCTTGCAATAACTTTGGTTTGCATATCTTATTATCTTTACTTACCCCTAGCATATATGGCCTAACAACTAGTATAAAAAAAATAACATATTTTCAGAACCACAAAATCAAATAAATTGTTAATACCATTTTCAAGGCAAACAATTTGGCGCTCACCGTGGGGCTAAAAATAATAGTGATTGTTTTGGTGCTAGTTTTTTGAAAATACAAGTTATCCTTCACACTTTTTCTTGTTCGAGAATCTCCAATTTCAGGTCAAAAAACGCCTAACATAGAAAATG
>JASVEL010008223.1:0-48934 GCA_032618575.1 Nicotiana noctiflora | reverse complement strand
CACGAAAACAACGATATTGGGCTTCATGGAGAGAACGGTGCAGATGTCGGTGTACCACCGTAAAACCCAGGGGTGGAACCATCACAATTCCCCATCGAGGTAAGCTCATGGAACACTATGCATGTTGATGTCAGCTCTCATACCGACGGAAGTGTGTGCGGGGAGGAAAGAGATGTTAGACTTCAAGTAATTTTTGAGATGTTGCAAGCACAACAAGTGGTTATTGCTCATCTACAAAGTTGACAAAAAACTCCAAGCACAGCAGTACCGGAAACGGCTCCTCGAGTCGAATAAGCACCAGAGAGATCGAGTAACAACATGTCTACTACACAAGGATTGAATCGGAAGAAAAGAATATAGAAGCTAACGATAAAAAGGTGGAGACTTATATCTCGAGGGTCGATCAGATCCCGAGCGCGCCCCCAATTCTGAAGGGAATAGATTCAAATAAGTTCATACATAAACCATTCCCACCTAGTGTGGCTCCAAAGAAAATCCCAAAAAAAATTTAGAATGACTGATGTCCTAGAGTATTATGAGACCATGGACCCCAATGAGCACATTACCATTTATACTTGTGTTGTAAAAGGGAATGACTTAAAAGATGACGAAATTGAGCTCGTCTTGTTGAAGAAATTTGGAGAAACACTGTCAAAGGGGGCTATGATGTGGTAACATAACCTACCCCTAAATTCAATAGATTCATTTTCCATGTTGATAGACTCTTTTGTGAAGGCACACGCTGGTGCCATCAAGGTCGCAATCAGGAAGTCATATGTCTTCAAAATTAAAAAGAGAGAAAACGAGATGCTAAGGGAATTTGTATCTCGCTTTCAGATGGAGCGAATGGAATTACCACCAGTCTCTGATGACTGGGCGGTACAGGCCTTCACTCAAGGCTTGAACGAACGAAGCTCGGTAGCCTCGAAGTAGTTAAAACAAAATTTGATCAAATATACCACAGTGACCTTGGCGGATATGCACAACAAGTATCAATCAAACATTAGGGCTAAAGACGACTAATTAGGAGTGTCACGACCCTAGTTCACCAATTGTGAACATGTCGTGATGGCACCCAGTCCCCACGACTAGGTAAGCCTAACACGTTGCGGAATATACAAGTTATAAACACTTAAATAAGAAACAGCGGAAAAATAACATAAAAGATATGTAATTCGTGCCGCTTGGCACATACATCCGTCACACAATAAATAAAACACTACCAAGATCCGGAAACCCCACGGTAACACAGACTAAAAGAGAATATACAACTGTGGCTCTATGTGTAAAGAGTGTCTAACAACGAAATGAAGGAAAAATGCCAACTAGTACTATTAGAATAGAAGGAAAGCCTCTGGATCCGCGGACGTAGCAGATCATACCTCGAGGTCTCCCAGGAAGTTGCGGAATCACCTAGCACGGGCCTGCTCTGATGTACCTGGATCTGCACAGCAAAAGTGTGCAGAAGAGTAGCATGAGTACACCACGGCGGTACTCAGTAAGTGCCAAGCCTAACCTCGATGGAGTAGTGACGAGGAAGGTCAGGGCCCTACTGAGAAACAATAATATAATGATAATAATAACAATAAATAAGCGTTTTAAATGATAATAATTTTCGAAATTAACAACAATAAATGATTACTGCAGTCGTCTACAATTAAGCTATCAACAAATAGTCAACTCAATAAAACAAGTCCAGGACCTGTGGGAATTGAACCCACAGTCCCATTGACAGTACCTCTGGATCTCCGGGAATCGACCCGCAGCCCATATCTCAATAAATAATCAATAACTCAGGATCTCCGGGAATCGAACCCGTAGTCCCTACCAATAACTCAGGATCTCGGGAATCGAACCCGTAGTCCCTACCAATAACTCGGGATCTCGGGAATCAAACCCGTAGTCCCTACCAATAACTCAGGATCTCGGGAATCGAACCCGTAGTCCCTACCAATAACTCAGGATCTCGGGAATCGAACCCGCAGTCCCTACCAATACCACTTCGGGTCTCTAGGAATCGAACCCACAGCCCTGGGTCTCCGGGAATCGAACCCGCAGTCCACAAGCACAGCAAATAAAGGAATACATAGAGAGAGTAAATTATGTTTAACTATAACTTCACCGAAAATAGTGCCAATAATTATCAAAAATAAGACAATCAGGCAACTAGACAGTTAGGTACTACCTAATCATGCTTTTCTAACTACCACCGGTAAAATATCAAATTAACAGACTAAAGACAGGAATATCACTCATCGAACATTTTAAATAAAGTATGTGTTCAACAACCAGCGCATGTACACGCCCGTCACCTCGCGTACAAGGCATTTAAATTATCACAAAATATCCTAGGGGTGAAAATTCCCCCACACAAGGTTAGACAAGCCACTTACCTCAATTCCGGTACAAAACCGCTAAGCAATAACCCTCTTGCCACGAATGTCGGCCTCCACAAGTGTAGAATCTGATAAAAATCAATAGAATCAAATCAAAATAGGCCAATTGGGCATTACCCAATCAAAATAACTCAAAATACACCAAAACCCACAAGTTGTCAAAACCCGAATTTCGGTACGCTTATTGAAAAATCACAAAAATTATATATTCAGGTTCCTTATCTCAATACGAGTCTAGGCATATAAAATTTACCAAAATCGGACTCCATTTGCCCACTCAAATCAGAGATTTTCTAACATTTAGGCCTAGGGCTCAAACCCACCTTTAATCCACCATTTTCAGCGAAATAATCACGGATTTCATGATAAACCAACGAATTAAGGTCAAGAAACTTACCCCCGATGATTTCCCGATGATATCCCAGCGTTTCCCCTTCAAAATCCTCTCTTGAAGCTCAAAAATGGCATTTTTGTGAATGTGGGTCGCGGGTGTTATGTTCTGAACTTAAGCTCACTGCCAGACCCCATTGCTCATCGCCTTCGCATTACTGTTCACGCGTTCGCGATGAACAGCCCAACTTCCTCTTCGCGAACGCGACGCCATCCCACGCGTTCGCGATACTCAGCCCTAGTTACCCTTCGGGAACGCGATGACCCATCACGCGTTCGCGATGAACAATCTCCCAGCCGCCGGGTCCTTCCTCTACGCGAACGCGTACACTCCCACGCGAACGCGAAGCTCTACCCTTTTCTTCTATGCGATCGCGACCCCAAGTCACGCGAACGCGAAGCGTCACCTTACCTTGCCTACGCGAACGCGACACCCCTTATCGCGAACGCGATGCTTTACTCTGCCAAGCCTTCGCGAACGCGGCCCATGCCTCGCGAACGCGAAGGCTTAATGCCTGGGCAGAAACCTGCAATTTTACAGCAGGCTTTTTCCAAGTTCAAATGCCCGATTGATGGTCCGAAATCCTCCCGAGGCCCCCGGGACCCCAACGAAAACCACCAACATATTCCAAAACAGGATACGAACTTGTTCCAATCATAAAAACACCATCCTAAACATCAAAATCACCAATTACACACGGATTCAAGCCTAAGTTTCTTCAAAACTTTCAAAACTAACATTTGATCCAGAACCCAACCAAACGACGTCTAAATGACCTAAAAATTTGCGGACATATCCAAAATCACATAACGAAGCTACAGAAATTGTCGGAAATCCATTCCGACCCCCGGATCAAAATCTCACCTATCGTTCGGATTCGCCAAAAGTTCAACCTTCGGCATTTCAAGCCTAATTGAGCTACGGACCTCCAAAATACATTCCGAACGCGCTCCCAACCCCCGAAATCACCTAACGGAGCTAATGGAACCATCGGATTTCCGTTCCGAGATCGTCTTAACACCGTTCCGGCTACGGGCCATTTTGTAGCTTTAAAGTTCTCATTTAGGGACTAAGTGTCCCAAAATGCTTCAAATTTCAGAACCGACTCTCCCGCAAACCACAATAGCAGAAATGAACTTAGGGGAACAGCTAAATTAGGGATTGGGGCGTGATTTTCTAAAACGACCGAGTCGGGTCGTTACATCTTCCCACACTTAAAGATTCATTCGTCCTCGAACGAGCATAGAAAACATACCCGGAGTAGTGAAAAGATGAGGGTACCGGCTGCGCATATCCTCGCTCGGTCTCCCAAGTCGCCTCTCCGACCGGCCGGCCCCGCCACCGAACCTTTACCGAAGTCGATGTTCTTTGACCTTAGCTTTCCGACTTGCCCGTCTAGAATGGCTACCGGCTCCTCAACATAAGACAGATCCTTGTCTAGCCGAACAGGATGTGAAATCCAATACATGCGACGGGTCACCATGGTATCTCCGGAGCATGGAGACATGAAATACGGGGTGAACTCCGGCTAGGCCGGGAGGTAAGGCCAACTCATAAGCAACCTCCCCAACACGCCTCAAAATCTCAAAAGGGCCAATAAATATAGGACTCAGCTTTCCTTTCTTCCCAAACCTCATAACGCCCTTCATGGGCGAGACTCGAAGTAGAACCCGCTCGCCAACCATAAAAGCCACATCGCGAACCTTCTTGTCCGCATAACTCTTCTGTCTAGACTGGGCTGCACGAAGTCTGTCCTGAATCACCTTGACCTTGTCCATAGCCTCCCGAACCATATCAGTACCTAGCAACCTGGCCTCGCCTGGCTCAAACCAACCCACGGGAGACCTGCACCTCCTACCATATTGGGCCTCATACGGTGCCATCTGAATACTGGACTGGTAGCTATTGTTATAAGCAAACTCCGCCAGTGGCAGAAGTGATCCCATGAACCTCCAAACTCAATCACGCACGCACGGAGCATATCCTCCAAAAAACTGAATAGTGTGCTCGGACTGACCATCAGTCTGGGGGTGAAACATTGTGCTCAGCTCTACCCGAGTACCTAACTCCTGCTGTACGGCTCTCCACCCGGACGCTGATGCTCGTACTTCACTTGTTGACAGTTGAGGCATCTAGAAACATAGTCAACTATATCTCTCTTCATCCGCCTCCACCAGTAATGCTGTTTCAAGTCGTGCTCACCGGTATAAAATGGGCGGACTTGGTCAGCCGATCCACAATGACCCAAATGGAATCAAACTTCCTAACCGTCCGTGGAAGTCCGGATACAAAGTCCATGGTAATGCGCTCCCATTTCCACTCGGGAATCTCAATCTGCTGCATCAATCCACCCGGACGCTGATGCTCATACTTCACCTGCTGGCAGTTGAGGCATCCGGAAACATAATCAACTATATCCCTCTTCATCCGCCTCCACCAGTAATGCTGTTTCAAGTCCTGATACATCTTCGCGGCTCCCGGATGGATGGAATACCGCGAGCTACGGGCCTCTGCTAGAATCAGCTCTCGAAAATTATCTACATTGGGCACACAGATGCGCCCCTGCATCCTCATAACTCCATCATCCCCGATGGTAACATCTCGGGCATTACCACGCCGAACTCTATCCTGAAGGACAAGCAAATGAGGGTCGTCAAACTGACGCTCCCTGATGCGGTCAGATAGAGAAGACCGAGAAATCACACAAGCTAGAACCCGGCTGGGCTCCGAAAGATCCAGTCTAACAAACTGCCTGGCCAAATCCTGAACATCCATCGCCATAGGCCTCTCCGAAATTGGTAGATATGCTAAACTCCCCAAACTCTCTGCCCGACGACTCAAGGCATCAGCAACCACATTCGCCTTGCCCGGGTGATAGAGAATAGTAATATCATAGTCCTTCAGTAGCTCCAACCATCTCCTCTGACGCATATTCAGGTCCTTCTGCTTAAGCAAGTGCTGCAAGCTCCGGTGATCGGTGTAGATCTCACAAGGAACCCCATATAAATAATGACGCCAAATTTTCAAGGCGTGAACAATGGCAGATAGCTCCAAATCATGAACAGGGTAATTCTTCTCATGCACCTTCAGCTGTCTCGACGCGTAGGCAATCACCCTACCATCATGCATCAATACCGCACCGAGTCCAACTCGTGAGGCATCACAATATACAGTATAGGACCCCGAACCTGTAGGCAACATCAATATAGGGGCCGAAGTCAAAGCTGTCTTGAGCTTCTGAAAGCTCGCCTCACACTCGTCTGTCCACCGGAAAGGCGCACCCTTTTGGGTCAATCTAGTCATAGGTGCATCAATCGAAGAGAACCTCACTACGAAACGACGGTAATAGCCCGCCAAACCAAGGAAACTGCGAATCTCAGTAACGGAGGAGGGTCTGGGCCAACTCTGCACGGCCTCCACCTTCCTCGGATCTACTCGAATACCATCACTCGACACCACGTGGCCCAAAAACGCCACTGAACTCAACCAGAATTCACATTTAGAGAACTTGGCATAAAGCCGCTTCTCCCTCAGAATCTGAAGCACTATCCTCAAATGCTGCTTGTGCTCTTCCCGGCTCCGGGAATATACTAGAATATCATCAATGAAGACAATCACGAACGAGTCCAAATAAGGCTTGAACACACTGTGCATCAAATGCATAAAGGCTGCAGCCCAAAAGACATAATATGGAACTCGTAATGACTATATCGAGTCCTGAAGGTAGTTTTTGAGGTATCTGGCTCCCGAATCTTCAACTTATGGTAACCTCAGCGCAAGTCAATCTTAGAAAACACATGTGCAACTTTTAACCAGTCAAATAAATCATCAATACGAGGCAATGGATAACGGTTCATTACTGTAACCATGTTCAACTGAAGATAACCGATACACATGCGCATAGAACCATTATGTTTCTTCACAATCATGACAGGCGTGCACCAAGGCGAAACACTGGGTCGAATAAAACCCTTGCCCAATAACTCCTGTAATTGATCCTTCAACTCCTTCAACTCGGGAGGAGCCATACGGTACGGTGGAATAGAAATGGGCTGAGTGCCCTGCAACAAATCAATAGCAAAATCAATGTCTCTGTCGGGCGGCATGCCCGGGAGATCGACTGGAAATACATCAGCAAAGTCACGTACCACAGGAACGGAATAGAGGGAGTGTCAATACTGACATCTCGCACATAGGCTAGATAAGCAGCGCACCCCTTCTCAACCATACGCTGAGCTCTAAGAAAAGAAATAACACGGCTGGGGGTGTGATCTAGGGTACCACTCCACTCAATACGTGGAATGACTGGCATAGCCAGTGTAACGGTCTTTAATGACCAGAGCTTGTATGATCATGTATCAAGAATAGCATAATGGGGCGACAACCAGTCCATGCCCAGAATAATATCAAAATCGACCATCCCGAGCAATAATAGATCCGCTCTAGTCTCAAAATCACCAATGGTAACCAAACACGACCGATATACACGGTCCACAGCCAAAGAATCACCCACCGGAGTGGAAACATAAATGGGGGCACTCAAAGAATCCCGAGGCACACCCATATGAGAAGCAAAGTAAGAAGACACATATGAAAAAGTGGAACCAGGGTCGAATAGAACCGATGCCTCCCTGTGACTAACCATAATAATACCTGTGATAACGGAGTCAGATGCAACAGCCGCAGGCGCGATCAGGAATAGCATAGAATCTGGCCTGTCCCCCCTCTCGAGGGCGGCCTCTAGAACCCTGACCCCCGCCCCTGGCTGGCTGGGCAGGTGGAATAGCAGCTGGAGCCGGAATGATAGCCTGCTGACCCTGAGAGCCACGCTGATGCTGCGAAGACTGGTGAGGTGCTCCCCTCCTACGCCTGGGGCACTCCCTGACCAGATGGCGAGTATCCCCGCACCCAAAGCAAGCTCTGGGAGGACACGGTGACTGTGACTGACCGGCCTCACCCCCACTAGTCTGACCCCTGGAAGGACCCCGCGCAGGAGGTGCACTGGAAACTGGGGGAGCATAATAAGGCTCCTGAGGTGCTGGAAGACCTGGAGTACTACCGGCTGCGGGCAATGCTAAGTGAACTGGTCGGCCGGAATAACCCCTGCCAAAACGACCGGCTGCTGAAGTGCGGGCACCAGAGAAATGGCCCGACTCATGAGACCTCTTGGCCTCTCTCTCTCCCCGCTCTCTAGGGAGCATACTCTCGATCCTCCTGGCAATACTAACTGCCTGCTGATAAGATATATCTGTCTCCAACTCTCTGGCCATGCCGGACCGGATCGGCGGAATAAGGCCCTCAATAAATCTCCGCACTCTCTCCCGAACCGTGGCTACCAAAGCCGGTGCATACCTGGCTAGACGGGTGAAACTGATAGCATACTCCGATACTGACATAGAGCCCTGTCGCAACCGCTCAAACTCCGAGCGCCAAGAATCCCTAAGGCTCTGTGGAACAAACTCCCTCAAAAACAGATCTAAAAACTGCGTCCAAGTCAATGAAGCAGACTCCTCTGGACTATCCAACTCATACGTGCGCCACCAATCATAAGCGGCCCCACGAAACTGAAAGGCAGTGAAGGAAACCCCGCCGGTCTCCACAATCCCCATAGTACGAAGAATACGATGACACTCCTCTAGAAAACCCAATGCATCATATGAAGCCAATCCACTAAACACTGGAGGGTCATATTTCTTGAACCTCTCCAATCTACGCTGCTCGTCCTCAGAGGCAGCTGGTCCACCTCCAGGTTGTGCTGGGGCGGCAGGAGGCATAACCAAAATATCTGGAACCTGTCCCACTGGCACACGCTGCTCTGGTATAACGGCTGCGGGAGTCTGGGCCCCTCCCCCGGCCTGAGATGTAGCTGCGACGAGAGGAAGCAGTCCTGCCTGAGCTAAAGTGGTATACATACTCATGAACTGGGCCAGGGTCTCCCGTAGTGCCGGAGTAAGTAGCAGCTCGTAGTCGGTGTACCGGTGCCTCGCGCTCCAACCTCGGTCTCACCCGTGGCACCTCGCCGGCAGCGCGCGCGGGTGCCGTGGCTAAACCTCGGGCACGTCCTCGTCCTCTACCTCGGCCCCGGCCTCTGACGGCAGCAACAGGGGGCGCGGGTACCTGATCATCGCGAGTAGATCGTGTCCTCACTATCTGTGAGAGAATAGAAAGCAGTAGTTTAGATTTTTGATGTCAAAAATGTCGCACAACAAGGAATCCAAAAGAAATGAAGAGTTTCCTAAACAGTTACATAGCCCCTCGTAGATAAACACAGACGTCTCCGTATCGATCAGCGAGACTCTAAGTAACCGGTCTGTGTCCCGTGACTCCTATGAACCTAGAGCTCTGATACCAACTTGTCACGACCCTAGTTCACCAATTGTGAACATGTCGTGATGGCACCCAGTACCCACGACTAGGTAAGCCTAACACGTTGCGGAATATACAAGTTATAAACACTTAAATAAGAAACAACGGAAAATAGCATAAAAGATATGTAATTCGTGCCGCTTGGCACATACATCCGTCACACAATAAATAAAACACTACCAAGATCCGGAACCCCACGGTAGCACAGACTAAAAGAGAATATACAACTGTGGCTCTATGTGTAAAGAGTGTCTAACAACGAAATGAAGGAAAAATGCCAACTAGTACTATTAGAATAGAAGGAAAGCCTCCGGATCCGCGGACGTAGCAGATCATACCTCGAGGTCTCCCAGAAAGCTGCGGAATCACCTAGCACGGGCCTGCTCTGATGTACCTGGATCTGCACAGCAAAAGTGTGCAGAAGAGTAGCATGAGTACACCACAGCGGTACTCAGTAAGTGCCAAGCCTAACCTCGATGGAGTAGTGACGAGGAAGGTCAGGGCCCTACTGAGAAACAATAATATAATGATAATAATAACAATAAATAAGCATTTTAAACGATAATAATTTTCGAAATTAACAACAATAAATTATTACTGCAGTCGTCTACAATTAAGCTATCAACAAATAGTCAACTCAATAAAACAAGTCCAGGACCTGTGGGAATTGAACCCACAGTCCCATTAACAGTACCTCTGGGTCTCCGGGAATCGAACCCGCAGCCCATGTCTCAATAAATAATCAATAACTCAGGATCTCGGGAATCGAACCCGTAGTCCCTACCAATAACTCAGGGATCTCGGGAATCGAACCCGTAGTCCCTACAAATAACTCAAGATCTCGGGAATCGAACCCGTAGTCCCTACCAATAACTCAGGATCTCGGAATCGAACCCGTAGTCCCTACCAATAACTCAGGATCTCGGGAATCGAACCCGCAGTCCCTACCAATATCACTTCGGGTCTCTGGGAATCGAACCCACAGCCCCGGGTCTCCGGAATCGAACCCGCAGTCCACAAGCACAGCAAATAAAGGAATACATAGAGAGAGTAAATTATGTTTAACTATAACTTCACCGAAAATAGTGCCAATAATTATCAAAAATAAGACAATTAGGCAACTAGACAGTTAGGTACTACCTAATCATGCTTTTCTAACTACTACCGGTAAAATATCAAATTAACAACTAAAGACAGGAATATCACTCATCGAACATTTTAAATAAAGTATGTGTTCAACAACCAGCGCATGTACACGCCCGTCACCTCGCGTACAAGGCATTTAAATTATCACAAAATATCCTAGGGGTGAAAATTCCCCCACACGAGGTTAGACAAGCCACTTACCTCAATTCCGGTACAAAACCGCTAAGCAATAACCCTCTTGCCACGAATGTCGGCCTCCACAAGTGTAGAATCTGATAAAAATCAATAGAATCACATCAAAATAGGCCAATTGAGCATTACCCAATCAAAATAACTCAAAATACACCAAAACCCACAAGTTGTCAAAACCCGACTTTCGGTACGCTTATTGAAAAATCACAAAAATTATATATTCAGGTTCCTTATCTCAATACGAGTCTAGGCATATAAAATTTACCAAAATCGGACTCCATTTGCCCACTCAAATCAGAGATTTTCTATCATTTAGGCCTAGGGCTCAAACCCACCTTTAATCCACCATTTTCAGCGAAATAATCACGGATTTCATGATAAACCAACGAATTAAGGTCAAGAAACTTACCCCCGATGATTTCCCGATGATATCCCAGCGTTTCCCCTTCAAAATCCTCTCTTGAAGCTCAAAAATGGCGTTTTTGTGAATGGGGGTCGCGGGTGTTATGTTCTGAACTTAAGCTCACTGCCAGACCCCATTGCTCATCGCGTTCGCGTTACTATTCACGCGTTCGCGATGAACAGCCCAACTTCCTCTTCGCGAACGCGACGCCATCCCACGCGTTCGCGATACTCAGCCCCAGTTACCCTTCGCGAACGCGACGCTCCATCACGCGTTCCCGATGAACAATCTCCCAGCCGCCGGGTCCTTCCTCTACGCGAACGCGTACAATCCCACGCGGACGCGAAGCTCTACCCTTTTCTTCTACGCGATCGCGACCCCAAGTCACGCGAACGCGAAGCGTCACCTTACCTTGCCTACGCGAACGCGACACCCCTTATCGCCAACGCGATGCTTTACTCTGCCAAGCCTTCGCGAACGCGGCCCATGCCTCGCGAACGCGAAGGCTTAATGCCTGGGCAGAAACCTGCAATTTTACAGCAGGCCTTTTTCCAAGTTCAAATGCCCGATCGATGGTCCGAAATCCTCCCGAGGCCCCCGGGACCCCAACGAAAACCACCAACATATTCCAAAACACGATACGAACTTGTTCCAATCATAAAAACACCATCATAAACATCAAAATCACCAATTACACACGGATTCAAGCCTAAGTTTCTTCAAAACTTTCAAAACTAACATTCGATCCAGAACCAACCAAACGACGTCTAAATGACCTGAAAATTTGCGGACATATCCAAAATCACATAACGAAGCTACATAAATTGTCGGAAATCCATTCCGACCCCCGGATCAAAATCTCACCTATCGTTCGGATTCGCCAAAATTTCAACCTTCGGCATTTCAAGCCTAATTGAGCTACGGACCTCCAAAATACATTCCGAACGCGCTCCCAACCCCGAAATCACCTAACGGAGCTAATGGAACCATCGGATTTCTGTTCCGAGATCGTCTTAACACTGTTCCGGCTACGGGCCATTTTGTAGCTTTAAAGTTCTCATTTAGGGACTAAGTGTCCCAAAATGCTTCAAATTTCAGAACCGACTCTCCCGGCAAACCACAATAGCAGAAATGAACTTAGGGGAACAGTTAAATTAGGGATTGGGGCGTGATTTTCTAAAATGACCGGTCGGGTCGTTACAAGGAGCCCCATCATGCTTAGTATATCCTACCAGGCTCTTAACAAAGGAACAAAGGTTTACAGAAAGAGAGTCAGACCAAACAAGGAAAGATACTAGCCGTATGTAGAAGATCGAAGAAATGCCCCGAGGCGCAATACACCCCGAGGCAATCAAAGGACAGACCGAGGTCTAAGTTCCTAGGGATTCATGTCTAAAGCCGGGTTCTATAGGCACACTAGTCTAGTAGAGGCACCCTGGCTATCTAAGTACAACTTCATCGTCAATGTCTCGGATATCGTATCGACCATAGGTAAAATCAAAGAAACCAGGTGGCCAAAACCAATACTGCTAGACATTTTTCAGAGAAACCCTAACTTGGTGCAAATATCAAGGCACTCATAGTCATAGGATTGAGGATTACAGATAGTTTTGAGAACAGGTAGCCCGACTAATCAACAAAGGGCACCTTCGAAAGTTCCTCAGAAACCGAGCTAATAACCAATTTCGGGAAAGAATGGCGAATAGGAAGAAGGAACCAGAAGAACCACAACACCTCATCCACATGATCATTGGAGGGGTCGACGCCCCACATAGACCAATTTTCAAACGGATGAAAATATCCATCACCAGGGAAAAGCGAACTCGAAATAACATACTGGATAATGCTCTCATATTTAGCGAAGAGGACATCGAGACCTTATCTTAGCCTCATAATGACGCACCGGAAATTTTTTTTCTTTTGAATAAATTTCAAATTAAACGTGTGCTCGTGGATCCAGGTAGCTCAACCAACATAATCAGGTCGAGGGTGGTGGAGCAGCTCGGATTACTCGACAAGATTATACCCGCCTCTCGAGTCCTCAATGGATTCAACATGGCGAGCGAGACAACGAAAAAGGAGATCATCCTCCTAGTCAACGTGGTTGGTACAATCCAAGATACCAAGTTTCATGTCATCAAAGGTGACATAAGATACAATGCCTTGCTTAGAAGGCCGTGGCTATACAGTATGAGGGCCGTGCCATCAACCCTTCATCAAATGATGAAATTTCCAACCAAGGATGGAGTAAAATCAGTGGACGGGGAGCAGCATGCAGCAAGAGAGATGTTTGAGGTGCACGACATGGCATGAACATTAATGTCCTATACATCGAAAAAGCCAAAAGACAAGAAAACAGCCACGTAGCAACCATAACCGACATTCTCGGCTACATCCGAATGAGGGAATAAATGACTGTGTCGCGTCCTCAGAGCAAGCAATTGAAACGTATCGAGGCTCGAACTTTATCATTGTGAAGGTACAACCATATCCCTTTCCATTTATGTTTTATATAAACTTATTGCAGATGTTCGATTAAGAGGAATCGAAGCTCCCTCCATCCCGAAAACCTTGGGTTTTAAATAGGAAAATATTTTATTTTTGCCAAACGGTCAAATGAGTCGTGTCTATGTAGAATAGTCGAGCCTCCAAAGGCAAAAAATATGTAAGCATATATAAAGTAATTGAGGAAACCCCTTTGCTTATCAAAACACTTTGTTCCTCAAAGAAGTTCACTACTTTCTCATAAGACGACTCAAGGGCTAGAAACTCTCGAACACTCGGGGACTGTCATCGATATTCAGCTCATCGAGCCTTCAAAAACTTGAATCCCTAAGACCTCGATCAGGCAACTTTGAGCTTTTAATCCCTCAATGAGGCAACATCAAATTTGTAAGACCTTAACGAGGCATGCCCAAACTCATAAGACTTCAATGAGGCAATACCAAGATTATAAGACCTCAACAAGGCGTACTCAAATTTATAAGACCTTAAAAACGTATAACCCTGATATTAAGACCAAGGCTATATATCAAACATGTAAGACCCCTAAAAAGTCATACCCTTGATATAGACGCCAAGGTTATCGCACATGGGGACTAAAGGCTACGGCTAAACCTAAAGGCTACAACAGAATTAATGTGGCTCGGAGACGTCTAACTGCCGCCATAAAATGAAAGGCCTCCAAATACTTCAAAAATTCTTCGAAAAGAACCGTTAATTAGGCTCTCAGCATAAGCAAAGGAGCTTCAGTAATATCAGCTCCAAACAATAAAAAGTCTTTCAAAACAATGAGCCTTCGATTAAAAGGTCTCTAAAACTCAGCCTTCATGTGAATCTCCCGAGGTACTCATCTATCGTCACTTATTGACTCATAATCAAGGTTCTCGTTTGAGCCGTCGAAGAGTCGTACGAACATAAAATAGGCCAAGGTATAATCAAAACTTCAAAAGTCTTTAGCGAAAATGAGGGGAAATTATAGCCATATTAGAAGTCGCGTCGACCCAATCTAAAAAGAGCCTTATAAGGGCCAATGCGTAAAAGCATAAGGGCCAGCCTAAAAAGCCTAAAGGCCACGGGATAAACAAAGTTGTAACATGCAATGTTTATCAATAAAATATTTTTTTCTTTATAGTTGTTTGTTATTAAATTTTTATTTTTCTGCCCAAAGTTATTGCGAACAAATTGGCACGCCTCATAGGACAAATTTTTCCTTTCATATCTTCCTCCTGCAAATCAAAAACTTCAAGTTTCAAGAATATCTGTTGTGATGGTCGGGTACTTCAAGTCTCGTCTTTCAAGTTTCATGTCACGACCCAAAATTCTCACCCTTGGGAGTCGTGATGGCGCCTACTCGTGGAAGCTAGGAAAGCCATAAACCCTTGAAAATCAATAATCCTTTTTGTTTTAGACTTGTTTAAACAATAAAATTAATAATGGATAAGAATTTAAATGACAGCAGAAAATAAACTATTAGCGGAAGTCTTAGATAAATAGAAACCAAAATGCACAACAACCACCACATGTCTCTACCCAGCACCTGGTGTCACAACGTACACAGACTATCTAAGAGTGATAAATACAAGAGTCTAAAAGAATGAAATAAAACTATGTCTCAGATATAAAAGGAAATAGTGCGTAAAATAGATAGAAGAGATGTCGGGCCTGCGGACTCCTGCAGGACTACCTCGGGATCTCGTGGACTGAGGGATGGCTCCTTGGCTACTGTTGCGCTCTGTAAGCTACTCCAGTATCTGCACATAAGTGCAGAGTGTAACATCAGCACAACCGACCCCTTGTGCTGGTAAATGTCTGGCCTAACCCCGACGAGGTAGTGACGAGGCTAGGACCAAATTAAACTCCAGATAAACCTGTGCATTTATATACAATATATGGCAGAAAAGTAAACATGTAATAAGCAGTAGAAGGGAGATGGAACATGCTTCGGGGGAACAATTTAATTCAGCAGAATCCGAGTAAATAGGAAGGAACAATATTATATCTAAAACAATATAAAAATACTACTATTGTGGCGCGCAACCAGATCTATATGCATATTATAAATTTTGCGACGTGCAACCCGACCTATATATATATATATATATATATATATATATATATATATATATATATATATATATATATATAATATTTGTTGCGACGTGCAACCTGATCCAGTACAATATCTGTTGCAGCGTTCAAATCCGATCCAATAGAATATCTGTTGCGGTGTGAAACCCGATCCAATATATATAATATCTGTTGTGGCGTGCAACTCGATCCAAATGTACAACTTACAGTGATCACAGCAACAATCCCGGCAATGGACTAACCATAAATTACACTATCCCGGTAAGAGAACTCAACAACACAAGTATAAACGTCCCAACAAGGGAGAATTAGCTATAACCAATCTCAATTCAACTTCTAACCATCACCACTATCAACATTTTCAACTCTCGAGTACTTCTACGAAAATAAACTAAGCCTTTGCTCAATACCACGAAATTTCTCACTATTTCAATCATAATATTATTCAAGAATGCACAAGTATCAATTTAAGACTCACGGCCATGCCTATACGTCATACCGGACAAGAAACACGTAGCAAATATGACTCAAATCCTAATCCCTCAAGCTAAGGTTTGACCGAACACTTACCTCAAACTTCAATGGCCAATTCAATCATCAATTACCGCCTTTCATCTCGAATTCGACTCCAACTCAATCAAATCTATAAAATAATGACTGTATATTATCAATATATGCTAAACTAATCAAACCCAATGCCTAAATATAGCTTTCCAAGCTTTCTTCCCTAAATTTGAAAAATCAACCACAGGCCCGCTTGGTCAAAACACGAGGTTTTAGACCAAATTCATATCACCCATTCCCCCACGAGCCCGAACATATATTTATTTTTCAAATTCGACCCCAAAACGAGGTCTAAATCAAGAAAATTTGAAAAGCCCTAACTCTACCCATTTCCCCCTATTTCTACCATAATTACATGATTTGTGCTTAGGAATTTGATAAATAGTGATGGAAAATGAAGAAAACAAGTTAAACAATACTTACCCAAGCTTTGGTGAAGAATTTCTTTAAAAATTGCCTAGAAGCTTTGGAGAAGAAAGGGTTCATGTATTTGGTGAAAATTTCCCGTCATTGTTCTGTTTTGCCATTTTAAATAACTGGGCGAATTTGTCGTTCGCGTTCGTGGGAGCAAGGTTGCATTCGTGAAGGGTTGGCTTAACAGAGTATCGTGTTTGCGATGAGAAGGGCGCGAATGCAAACGCGAAGAGAAGGACTGGGATGGTTCAGGGGATTGGCCTACGCGAACGTGTTGGCCTATACGCGAACGCGATGAGAAAAGGCTGGGAACCTACGCAAATGCGGTTCATCTATCGCGAACGCGAAGAAGGAAGGAGGGCTGGGCCCTCAGAGTTCTTTACCTCTATGTGAACACGAAGAACGACTTGCTCGAGGCTTCGCGAACGCGAACAAGGCGTTGCGAACGCGAAGAAGAAAAAACTTGGGCACCTAATGAAGATTTTCTGCAACTTTAATAAGTTCAAAACCACCCCGAAACACCTCGGAAATGCTCCGAGCCCTCAGGGCTCCTAACCAAACATATACACTAACTCAACAACATCCTAGGAATTTAACCGTGCGATTAAATCGCTAAAATAACATCAAAATCAATGAATAAAACCTCAAAGTCACTAGTTTTTCTTCCAACTTCAAAAACTTTCAAATTAGAGTTTTAAGTCTGAAACACGTCGAGCGATGTCTGTTTTCAACCAAATTTTGTAGAAAGCGCTTGAACCATATATAAGACATGTACTAAGCACCGAAACTAAAATACTGGCCCGATACCAACACTTTTTAATCAATTTCATTTCAAAATTCCTTAACAATTACAGAAAAACAATTTCTTTTAAAAATTCATTTCTCGGGCTCGGGACCTCGGATTTCGATTTCAGGCATACGCTAGAGTCCCATATTTTTCTATGGACCTTCCGGGACCGTCAAATCACGGGTCCGGTTCCATTTATCCAAAATATTGACCGAAGTCAAATTTATTAATTTTAACCTCAAAATGTAGCATTTTTCATAGAATTTCACATTTAAGCTTGCTGGATACACACCTGGATTTTCAAGGCCTTAGAAGAATGGAAGGAGAGAGAAAACAGATGATGACCCTTTGGGTTGTCACATTATACAACTCTAAAATAACCGTTTGTCCTCGAACGGACAAAAGAAAGAAGTACCTGAGTCGGGAAATAGATAAGGATAATTGCTCCACATATCGGACTCCGACTCCCAAGTTGAGGCCTCAGAAGGTTGACCCTCCACTGAACACGTACATAAGGGAAACTCTTGGATCTCAACTGACGTACCTGCCGGTCTAGAATAGCTACCGGCTCCTCCTCATAAGACAGATCCTTGTCCAACTGGACAGTGCTGAAATCTAACACATGGGCTGGATCACCGTGATACCTCTTAAGCAATGACACATGAAAAACTGGATGCACGACTAACAAGCTAGGCGGCAAGGAAAATTTATAAGCCACCTCTCCCACACGATCGAGAATCTCAAATGTACCAATGAACCTATGGCTAAGCTTTCCCTTCTTCCCGAATCTCATCACGCCATTCATAAGCGACACTCGGAGCAATACCCGCTCACCAACCATGAAAGCCATATCTCAAACCTTGCGGTCTGCATAACTCTTCTACCTGTACTGAGCTGTACGAAGCATATCCTGAATGATCTTGACATTGTCCAAGGCCTCTTGAACCAGATCTGTATGCAATAACTGAGCCTTTCCCGGCTCAAACCACCTAACTGGAGACCGACATTGCCTACCATACAATGCCTCATAAGGAGCCATCTGAATGCTGGACTGGTAGCTGTTATTGTAGGCAAACTCCGCTAAAGGCAAAAATGGATCCCACGAACCTCAAAACTTGATAACACAAGCTCGGAGCATATCCTCCAATATCTAAATAGTCCGCTCGGACTGTCCGTCCGTCTGAGGATGAAATGTTGTACTCAGCTCAACCTGGATGCCCAACTCTCGCTGAACTGCTATCCAGAAGCGAGAGGTACTGCGTACCCCGGTCTGAAATGATATATACTGGCACCCCACAAAGACGAACAATCTCTCGGATATAAATCTCCGCTAACCTCTTGGACGAATAGGTGGATGCAACAGGAACAAAATGCGCTGACATGGTTAGCCTATCAACAATGACCCAAATCGCATCAAACTTCTTCCAGGTCAACGGGAGTCCAGTAACAAAATCCCTGGTCATCCTCTCCCACTTCCACTCGGGAAGCTCAATCCTTTGAAACAATCCACCTGGCCTCTAATACTCATAGTTAACCTGCTAACAATTCAAATATCGAGCCACATATGCCACAACTTCTTTCTTCATTCTGCACCACCAATAGTACTGCCTCAGATCCTGATTCTTCTTCGCGACACCCGGGTGAATAGAATACTGAGAATTATGGGCCTCCTCTAAGATCAAATCTCGTATCCTATCAACATTGGGCACAAAAACTCGCCACTGCAATCTTAAGACACCATCATCATCTAAGGTCACTTTCTTGGCAACTCTGCTGTGATGACCCGGCCCGTCGTCACGGGAATTACCACCCCGTTATGTTGAAATTACATGTTTCATGCTTTTACATCAGTGTTAGAGTCTATCGGGGGAGTTAGGAGTGAATTGGATTGAAAACGAGGCATATAGCCTTTTTGAAGGAAACTTGAATAAGGAAAGTCAACCCGGAGTTGACTATTTAGTTAAAGGGCTCGGAATCGAATTATGATGATTCGGTTAGTTCCGGGAGGTTATTTGTGACTTAGGAGAGTAATCGGAATTGAATTTGGAGGTCCGGTGTAGAAATAGGCTTGAATTGGCTAAGGTTGAATTTTGGTGAAATCCGAACGGTAGGTGAGATTTTGATCCGGGAGTCGGAATGGAATTCCGACTGTTGCATTAGCTCCGTTAGGTAAATTTTGATGTGCCTACAAAATTTCAGGTCATTCGGAGGTCGTTTGGTTGGGTTTTTGATCGAATGTCGGTTTTGGAAGTTTGGAAGAAAACTTAGGCTTGAATCCGTGTGTAATTGGTGATTTTGATGTTTAGGATGATGTTTTTATGATTGGAATAAGTTCGTATCGTGTTTTGGAGTATGTTGGTGGTTTTCGTTGGTGTCACGGGGACCCCGGGATGAATTCGGGGGTCCAAACGGACCATTTTGAGCCAAAGGAACTGCTGGAATTGCTTCAATAAAATTGCAGGTTATTTGTTCTCTGCGATCGCGACCATTGTCACGCGATCGCGTAGTGTATCGAAGTGAGGCTGGGAGATTGTTCTTCGCGATCGCATGAGGAGTGATGCGATCACGTGAGGTTGAGTGTTTGTTCACCGCAATCGCGAGGATATCGATGCGATCGCGTAAGGTCGTGTTCTTAAGCAGTGCGATCGCGATCTTTTTTATGCGATCGCGTAGGGTCGCTGGGTTGAGCACTGCGATCGCGTCCAAGTCCACGAGATCGCGTAGAGGAAAGTAGGCAGCCCAGGTTTTTGTGCATCGCGATCGCGAGCCCAGTGCTGCGATCGCGTAGGGTAAAATGCCAGGCAGTGAATTTAAAACCAGAAACATTTCCTTACGGGTTCATTTGCAAAACCCTCCATTTTTGAAGCCTGGAGAGAGGAAGTGAAGGGAAATAGCTGGGAGATCATCGGGATATTGTCGGAGGTAAGTTTCGTGGTTTAATTACACGCTTTTATCATGAAATCATGGATTATTTCTATGAAAATGGAGGATTTAATGTGGGTTTTAGCCCTAGGCCAAAAATTATAGAAAAATACCGATTTGAGCGGGCAAATGGAGTCCGAATTTGGTAAATTTGATATGCCTAGACTCGTATTGAGACGAATGTTCCGAATATGTAGCTTTTATAATTTTTCAAGAAGTGCACCAAAAGTCGGGTGTTGACAACTTTGTGGGTTTTGATACAATTTGGGTTATTTCGAATGAATTGTGTGAAATTTGCATTCTCTATGATTTTGAGCAGATTTGGCATCCGAGGAGATTGATTTGCGAGGAAAGCGTAAGGCGGATTGAAGCTTCTACAGGTTCGAGGTGAGTGGTAGTAGTAAACAATGTACTGAGGGTTTGAAACCCCATACTAGCACTTCACAGTGCTATATTGAGATGAGACACGCGTTCTATGACGGGCGTGATGACATTATGATTGGGGGTTCGGACTTAATCCTTCCCGGCTAATAGAATACTGTGTTGTATGACCGTTAATGAGATTATAACCGTACAATTGGGCTAATAGCCATGTTTGGGGCCTTGTGCCGATCTGTAGAGCATTAGGGAACCTATAGAGCTAGGTGACCCTTATATCATGTTGGGAACATACACTCAGCCGTAATTACAACTGTATAGCATATTACGAGCCAGTACTAGATGTGTACTTTGAAAGATACTACATAGGGTGGAATTCCATGTTCTAGCTGAGTGAGCCTGAGAGGGCGGGTCTATATTGACTGAGTTAGGGTCGAGGACCCACTGAGATATATCATATTGGGCCTGAGAGGCCAAGCACATATTGACTGGGATAGGGTCGAGGACCCATTACGAGGTATTATATATATACCTATATTGGATCGGGCTGCACGCCGCAGCAGTATATATATTGGATCGGACTGCACGCCGCAGTAATATACATGTTGGATCGGACTGCACGCCGCAGTAATATACATGTAATATACATGTTGGACGGACTGCACGCCGCAGTATTATTACGCTTGGGCAGTAGGAGCCCCTTCGGAGTCTGAGTCTGCACATATTCTCAGTGAGCGCTGGTGTATATTATGGGATCGGGCCGCGCACCGCAGCAGTATAAATATATATACATATATATAAATATTGGATCGGACTACATGCCGTAGTAATACATGTGTGGATCGGGCTGCACGCCGCAGCATCATAGCGCTTGGGCCTAGGGAGCCCCTCCGAAGTCTGTATACACCCCCAGTGAGCGTCGTCGACGTTAAATGGAGCGGGCTGCGCGCCGCAGCGGTATATGTATTGGAGCGGGTTGCACGCCGCAGCATTATACTTATTCATATCCTATTACCTACTTAAATACTTATACATTATAAACATAGGTATGTGTCTTCATATATTGAGATGGTCGTACACCGTAGGGGTACGAGTGAGGGTTTGATCAGTGTGGGATCTTGTAGAGATAGATGTGGACTGGAGATCAGAGTACTTACTACAGTGATGACGTACTTGTGAGGGTTGCCTTAGAACTGTTAAGTGATAGCACAGGAGTTCTTACTTTCAGTTATTGTTTATTATTGTTACTCACTGAGTTGAAATATACTCACCCCACTCCCCTGCACTTTCTGTGCAGATCCACAGGTGCCCGAGAGCAGTTGAGACATTGTAGCTGCTGATCTTTGTCTACTTTTGCGGAGATTACGAGGTAGCTGCCAGCGTCCGCAGAGCCTGTTTTCTCCTTCTTTATCATCTTGTTGATTTCTTTTGCCTAGACTTGTTTGTATTAGAATGTTATTCTGTAGAGGCTCAGTCTCGTGACACCACGATATGGTTGGGACCGTATTTTGTATGCTTTTACTATCTCGCTTATCATCTGATATAATCGTTTGTTGTTCAAGATTAGTTTGATTAATTGGAATTAATAACTAGCTGGGTTAAGAGATAATATGGTCGGGCTTGCCTAGCATTGTGTTGGGCGCCATCACGACCGGGGTTTGGATCGTGACAAGTTGGTATCAGAGCCTAGGTTAACAGGTCTCGCGAGTCACGAGCCGGTTTAGTAGAGTCTCGTGGATCGGTACGGGGATGCATGTACTTATCCTCGGGAGGCTGCAAACCTTTTAGGAAAAGTTTCAATTCTTGGAATTCTTGTCGTGCGATTACTTTTGACTTGAACTGAACTTTGACATTCTATTCTCTCGCAGATGGTGAGAACTCGAGCTTCCGGACGGGAAGGACGACCACCACTACCACCTGCTAGAGGCCGGGGATGCGGCCGTGGTTGTGACGGAGGTCGGGCAGCTGATGCAGTACCAGCTGACCCACAACCCCCAGTTGCAGAGGTGCCAGCAGCACCAGTTTAGGCACCAGCGGTGCCTATTGTTATTCCGGGTCTAAAGGAGACCCTGGCTCAGATACTAGCAGTCTGCACTGGCCTAGCATAGGCGATTTCACTTACTACTACGATAGCTGCATCAGGGACCGGGGGTGGTCATCAGACCCCCGCCGCACACACTCCAGAGCCAACAGTGCAGGGCTTGCAGATACCAGAGGCTCCTCCAGTTCAGCCTGTGGCCCCGGTTCAGCCAGCAGATCAGATTCACGGGGACATGGTCCCAGCTATGACAGACGATGAGCAGCGTTGTCTCGAGAGGTTCACCAGGTTATCTCCTTCAGTGTTCACAGGAGCTCCGGGCGAGGACGCCCAAGGTTTTCTAGACAAGTGCCGTCGGATGCTTCGTACGGCAGGGATCTTGGAGTCCAGTGGGGTATCTTTCACTACCTTTCAGTTTCTGGTCCAGCATTCATTTGGTGGGAGGTGTTTGAGAGGCGTAGGCCTGCAGAGCCAGCACCTCTTACTTGGCAGCAGTTTTCCACTCTCTTTTTAGAGAAGTATGTGCCTCAGTCCCATCGAGAGGAGTTACGTTGCCAGTTTGAGTGGCTAGTGCAGGGTGATATGACGGTGACTCAGTATGAGTTGAGGTATACTCAGTTGGCTAGGCATGCTACTTGGATGATCCCAACATATTGGGGGAGGATCAGGAGGTTCATTGATGGCCTCAACTATTCTATTTGTATCTTGATGACCAGAGGGAGAGTATTGGCAGCATCTTTCAAGCAGGTTGTTTATATGGCACGCTCTATTGAGGCAGATCGTCGCCGTAAGCGAGAGGATTGGGAGGCCAAGAGGCCTCGGCGTTCAGGTAGTTCTAGTGGTGCTCCATCTAGGGGCAGTTCCATCAGGGCAGAGGTCGTTCATCTTGACCTTTTCAGTCAGGTCGCCCTGAGCATAATGGAGCTTCTTCTGGTCGTGGCCGTCAGGGTTTCCAGCAGGGCCAGTCTTCACTCAGTGCCCTCCCAGCTCAGAGTTTAGCACCTATCTGCTCAGGGTTCATCTCGGCCTAGTTCATCAGCTGGCCACTCCAGCGCCAGGGGTCCTTATCAGTCTCAGTCCCCAGCACCGGGGAGTTGCTACGAGTTCGGAGAGTTCGGACACCACCGTAGGGAGTGTCCCCGTCTTGTTTCCAGATATTATCAGCAGAGGGGGCAGCCCTCGTCATCTGGTCCTTCTACTTCAGCACCCGCCCCGCTAGCTAGGGGTGAGGGTCAGTCAGCTAGGGGTCGCCCTCGAGGGGGAGACCGATCAGGTGGACAGGCTAGATGCTATGCTCTCCAGGGCCGATCTGAGGCCGTTGCTTCTGATGCAGTTATCACAGGTATTATTTCAGTCTGCCACAGAGATGCCTCAGTGTTGTTCGATCCTGGTTCTACTTATTCTTATGTGTCTACATATTTTGCTCCCCATTTAGGCACGACCCGAGGGTGTCTTGAGCTGCCAGTGCATGTATCTACCCCGGTAGGGGATACTATTGTTGTGGACCACGTATACCGGTCCTGTTTGGTCACTATTGGGGGTCTGGAGACCCGAGTAGACCTGTTGCTTCTCAGCATGATTGATTTTGATGTTATATTGGGCATGGACTGGCTATCTCCATGTCATGCTATTCTGGACTGTCATGCTAAGACAGTCACCTTGGCTATGCCGGGTATTCAGAGGATCGAGTGGCGAGGCACGACTGAGTATGTACCTAGCAGGGTAATATCTTTCTTCAAGGCCCAACGAATTGTTGGGAAGGGATGTTTCTCTTATTTAGCATTTGTGCGGGAGGTCGAGGCCCAGACTCCCAGTATTGATTCTGTTCCTATTGTGCGAGACTTTCCTGATGTGTTTCCCTCAGACCTGCCGGGCATGCTGCCGGACAGGGATATTGATTTTGGGAGCGATTTGGTGCCAGGCACTCAGCCTATTTCTATTCCTCCGTATCGGATGGCACCAGCTGAGCTGAAGGAATTGAAGGAACAGCTCCAAGGAACTCCTAGATAAGGGGTTCATTCGGCCGAGTGTGTCGCCGTGGGTGCACCGGTCCCGTTTGTTAAGAAGAATGATGGATCCATGAGGATGTGTATTGACTACATGAAGCTGAACAAAGTAACAGTGAAGAATAACTATCCTCTGCCTCGTATTGACGACTTATTTGATCATCTCCAGGGAGCTAGGGAATTCTCGAAGATTGATCTTCGTTCAGGCTATCATCAGCTAAAGATCAGGGACTCTGATATTATGAAGACTGCATTCAGGACCAGATATGGCTACTATGAGTTCCTTGTGATGTCTTTTGGGCCGACCAACACCCCAGCAGCGTTCATGCATCTGATGAACAGTGTGTTCAGGGCCTATTTGGATTCATTTGTGATTGTGTTCATTGATTACATTCTAGTCTACTCCCGTAGTCAGGAGGAGCATGCTCAGCATTTGAGTATTGTGCTGCAGAGATTGAGGGAGGAGAAGTTGTATGCTAAATTCTCCAAGTGCGAGTTTTGGCTCGAGTCAGTAGCATTTTTGGGTCATGTGGTGTCTCGTGATGGTATTCAGGTTGATCCGAAGAAGATATAGGCGGTGCCGAGTTGGCCTAGACCGTCCTCAGCTACAGAGATCATGAGCTTTCTTGGCGTGGCGGGATATTATCGCCGGTTTGTTCAGGGATTTTCATCCATTGCTTCTTCTTTGACTAAGTTGACTCAGAAGGGTGCACCATTCGTGTGGTCGGATGAGTGCGAGGAGAGCTTTCAGAAGCTCAAGACAGCTTTGACCACAGCTCCAGTATTAGTGTTGCCATCAGCTTCAGGTTCATATACCGTATATTGTGATGCCTCAGGAGTTGGCATTGGTTGTGTGTTGATGCAGGAGGGTAGGGTCATTGCTTATGCTTCTCGTCAGTTGAAGCCCCACGAGAAGAACTACCATGTTCATGATTTGGAGCTAGCAGCCATAGTTCATGCTTTGAAGATTTGGAGGCATTACCTATATGGTGTCTCCTGTGAGGTGTTCACGGATCATCGCAGCCTTCAGCACTTATTCAGACAGAAGGACCTTAATTTGAGACAACGAAGGTGGTTGGAGTTGCTTAAAGATTATGACATCACTATCTTGTATCATCCGGAGAAGGGCAATATTGTGGCCGATGCTTTGAGTCGGAAGGCGGTTAGTATGGGTAGCCTAGCTTTCATCCTAGTTGGGGAGAGGCCATTTTCTTGTGATGTTCAGGCCCTAGCCAATCGGCTAGTGAGGTTGGATATTTTGGAGCCGAGTCGAGTGTTGGCTTGTGTTGTTGCTCGATCTTCCTTATATGACCGCATCAGGGAGCGACAGTATGATCACCCACAATTACTTGTCCTTAAGGACAGAGTGCTGCATAATGATGCTAGAGATGTGACTATTGACAGTGAGTGAGTTCTGAGGATGCATGGCCGTATATGTGTGCCCAATGTTGATGGTTTGCGGGAGTTGATACTTGAGGAGGCACACAGTTCGCGGTACTCTATTCACCCAGGTGCCGCAAAGATGTACCAAGACTTGAGATAGCACTACCGGTGGAGGAGAATGAAGATGGATATTGTTAGGCATGTAGCTAAGTGCCTCAATTACCAGCAGTTCAAGTATGAGCATCAGAGACCGGGCGATGTTCTTCAGCGTATGGTCATTCCCGAGTGGAAATGGGAGAGGATCACCATGGATTTTGTTACTGGACTCCCTCGGACAGCGAGGAAGTTTGATTCTGTATGGGTGATTGTTGATCGGCTGACTAAGTCCGCACATTTCATCCCAGTTAGTAATACTTACTCATCGGAGCGGTTGGCAGCGATCTTTATTCGGGAGATTGTCAGGTTGCATAGGGTCCCAGTGTCGATTATATCTGACAGAGGAACTCAGTTCACTTCTCAGTTTTGGAGAGCATTTCAGCGAGAGATGGGTACGCGGGTTGAGTTGAGCACTGCTCCAAAGTCGGCTCCCATGGAAGAAATAAATTGCAAATGAGCCTAACTTCGATTTTTAAAGAAATCTCTCTACCTCAAGCAATTTTCGCTTCTGCGAAAAATTTCTGCTTTTGCGGTTATGACAGTAACCAGAACTTTCTTGACACGAAAATGAGCATAACTTCCTCATACGATGTCCAAATTCGATGATTTTTATTGTTGTGGATCCGTAATTATGGTACATATCTAATGGTACAATACAAACTTAATTTGGAGCTCATTTGATTAATATGGTACTCTTTTATGCCTGAAGAAACAATGTTGAAACATCAAATAAGAGCGCGATTACCACCTGAAACACACCCGAGGCCCCCAAAACCCCAACCAATCACACCAACTAGTCCCAAAACACATTATGGACTTGCTCGAGGCTTCAAATCACATAAAACAATGCTAAAGTCATGAATCAACCTCCCATCCAAGCTTTATGAACTTTAGAACTTCCAACTTCTACTTTCGATGCTTAAACCTATCAAATCACGTTCGATTGACCTCAAATTTTGCACACAAGTCATATTTGACATTATGGACCTACTCCAGCATTCGAAATCGGATTCCGACCCCAATATCAAAAAGTCCACTTCCGGTCTTCAAATTTCTATCTTTAGCCAAATGGCTCCAAAATGACCTACAGACCTCGAAATTTACTTCCGATCACGCTCCCAACTCCAGAATTACCATACTGAGCTATTAACAGTCACGAAATCCCAAACAGACATCAATAATACTAAAATGCACTTCAAGCCAAACTTATGAAATTTCTTATAAAATGCTAACTTTCACAATAGGCACCAAAACACTCCCGGGTTATCTAAAACCCGAATCGGGCATACGCCCAAGTCTGAAATCTTCATACAGACCTGCTGGAGCCTTCAGATCCCCATTCCGAGGTCGTTTACTCAAAATTCCGATCCTAGTTCATTTCTTTCAACTTTAAACTTCCGAAATGAGAATTTCTTCCCAAATCAACTCCGAACTTTCCGAAATTCAGTTCCGACCACGCGTACAAGTCATAATACCTAAAATGAAGTTGTTCATGGCCTCAAACTATTGAATGACGTGCTAGGGCTCAAAACGACCGGTCGGGTCGTTATAAAGGTATAAATAGTCAATATTATTTCCATTTACGTCTTTTTATTTTATTTTACTTTTCTATTATAGCTTTTTAATTAATTTGGCACCTCCATATTTCTAGTTAATATATAAAAAATTCTATGAATGGATCAATATATAGATGTATATACTAATATACACATAAATATAAATATAGATATATAGATTAGATTTGTCTAAGATCTGTTTAGATTATGTATAAGATTAATTCAACTACTTCCATTAATTATGTTTCCATTTATAATTTCTAATTATTTATGTTGTCTTAAAATTGCCAAGTGGCTTTATTTTAGCTTGCCACTTGGCTTAACCACATTGCAAACTACTCTCTTTTTAATATAATATAGATAGATGAAAGGCTGAGTTAGTTCATTCTACAAGTTAGTTGTAAGTTTTTCACATAAAATTTCATAATTTACGCATATTTCAATAGCTCTACTCTTAAATATAGCTGAATTCTCCCATTAGTATTTGTACCTCAATATCTTAAAATTTGGATTTAAAGGATCCAAACTCTAGATTTGAACTCATATCAGATACCCGCACCCTAGTCGGGTGTGACGACCCAAAGGCTCATCACTTGTTTTATTAATCATTTCGAGCTTTTGAGGTCTTGAAAACCTCATTTATAGTTGCCTCAATTTGCGTGCACAGTCCGGGCACAAAGCTGGAAAATTTTTATGTTGAAATATGTGAAATATGTGAAAAAGTTGAAGAATTTTGATATTAATATTGATATGGTTGACTTTGATCAACATTTTTGGTAAACGGACCCGGATCCGTGATTTGACGGTCTCAAAAAATCCGTAGAAAAATATGGAACTTGGGCGTATGCCCGCAATTGAAATCCGAGGTCTAGAACCCCGGTAAAAGAATTTTTCTGTTAAATTGTTTTCTGAAAATGGTTAAGGAAAATGAAACTGAATTTTGATTAAAAAGTACTGTTATCGGGCTCGTATTTTGGTTCCGATGCCCGGTACAGGTCATATATGTTGGTTAAGCGCTTCCTGTAAAGTTTGGTTGAAAACGGACGTCGTTTGACGTGTTTCGGTCTTAAATTGGATGTTTTGGAAATTATGAAATTTGAAAGAATTCTTGAGTTTTAAGGCTCAATTCATTGATTTTGATGTTATTTCGGCGATTTGATCGTTCGAGCAAGTTCGTATGATGTTATTGAGTTAGTGTACATATTTGGTTTGGAGCCTCGAGGGCTCGGGTGAGTTTCGGATAGGCATCGGGTGGTTTTGGACTTGGAAAAACTGCAGAAAATCTGCAGCAGATATTCCTTCTTCGCGTTCGCGTCCAACTGGTCGCGTTCGCGAAGGCTTCTCTTTCCCCTTCTACGCGTTCGCGTCCTTATGATCGCGTTCGCGTACAACAACATGGACCCCAGCCTTTTTCCTCTACGCGTTCGCGTGAAGGCTCCCGCGTTCGCGGAGCCTGGCCTGCCTCTTCTACGCGTTCGCGTAAGGCACCACGCGTTCGCGTAAGGCACCACGCGTTCGCGTAGGCCAAATTGTAAGCCCCCAGATTTTCTTCTACGCGTTTGCGACCGTGTCCACGCGAACGCGATGCCCATTTCTGTCCAACCCTTCGCGAACGCGACACAGTGCACGCGAACGCGAAGGGTAAATTTCCGCCCAGTGAATTAATACCCAAAACAGAACACTTACGGGATTTTATCCCATTTTCACAAAATCCTTTCTTCTCCACAGCTCTTAGGCAATCTTTGGGGCATTTCTTCATCAAAGTTCATTGGATAAGTATTGTTTAACTCGTCTTCTTCATTTTTCATCAACATCAATCAAATTCTTAGGCTTAAACATGTGTAAATTGGTTGAAAATTTTGAGAAATGGGTATAGTTAGGGCTTTCAAAGAATTTGCGATCTAGACCTCGTTTTGGAGTCGAACTTAAGAACAAATTGTATATTTGAAATCATGGAGGATTGGGTGAACTTATTTTGGTTCGAAACTTGAGTTTCGATTATGTGGGCCCGGGGTCGATTTTTACTATTCCGGGCAGAATGTTGTAAAAACCATATTTAGCAATATGAACTAGTTTGTTAAGTAGAATTGATGATATTAAATCAATTGTGTATAGATACGATTGGATTGGAGTCAAATTCAAAAGGAAAAGGCATTGCTACGGATTGAATCGTTTGTAAACTTTCGAGGTAAGTGTTTGTTCTATCCTAGCTTGAAGGAATAGGAATTTAGTTATGAATAAATTGTTGATTAAGAGTTATTGGTGTTATACCGGTAATGGAGATAAATTGTTGAAATTATTATCAATTATTGGTTTAAAACCGGTAATTATAAATATTGTTAATGTAGAGATTATTGGCTAAATGCCTGTAATATATATATTTATGAATTGGGATCGTGTGGCACGCCGACCACTTATATATTTATGAATTGGGATCGTGTGGCGCGCCGACCACTTATATGATAAGAAATGGGATCGTGTGGCACGCCGACCACAAAGTGATTTAAATCTTGGCATTGGCCATACTTGCCGGTAGCCTATTGATATATTTGGGAGCGGGTGGTACGCCTACCACAAGAAGTAGTTACTGTGATAGTTGAGAGCGGGTGGTACGCCTACCACGAGATATGAAATAAGAGAGGAATTGAGGCATGAAAGTAAGATTTATTCTGTTGATTAGATTATTCTGGATATCACGAGTTATTGACTATTATTTCAGAGCAGAGTCTTTCCTTATAAATGTATTGTACATATTTATATATTGCAACTATACAGGTTTATGTGGGTGACTGGCCTTAGCCTTGTCACTAGTTCGCTGGGATAGGCCAGGCACTTACCAGCACATGGGGTCGGTTGTGCTGATACTACACTCTGCGCTCTTTTTGCGCAGATACAAGTTACGGACAGCAGCAGCGACAGTAGCGACTTGTGGATTTTCCGACTATTGAGATTACGAGGTAGCCTTGCAGGCATCCGCAGGACCCGTTGTCTCTTCTATCTATGCTTTTCATTCTGTTATCTCATGTAATCGAGATAAACAGCTTATATTTTCTTTCAGACAATTATGTGTATTATTCTTAGAAGTTCGTGAGTATTGTGACACCAGCCTTGGGTAGTGTATCATGTTTGGGTTTTCTTTATCATATTTGACTAAGTCTTCCGCTAATTTTGATTATTCCGTTGTAATTTATATGTTTTTAATAATAAGTCTTAATAAGAATTTGGTAATTAATGGAGGTGTAATTAATATTTGCCTTGCCTAACTTCCATTTAGTAGGCGCCATCATGACCCCGATGGTGGGAAATCCGGGTCGTGACAAGTTGGTATCAGAGCCCTAGGTTGCACAGGTCTCACAACTCACGAACAACCTTATATCACTACTAAAAAATTGGTCTATTGTAACGGTTGTAAAACCGTTCCAATAGACTGGAAAACCGTTACCATAGAGCTTTGGGAACGGTTTACAAACCGTTACTTCAGCCGCCGTCCCCATAGATCTGTTGGAACGGTTCGTGTAACGGTTTTCATAGCCGTGACAATAGATATATCTATGGCAACGGTTTTCCCTTAACTCTATTGGAACGGTTATTTTTTTCAATTGTTACGGTTTTAAACCGTTACTATATTGTTTATACAACGGTTTTTAACCGTTGCCATATTATCTAAAGAAACACATATGTAAGCTATTGCTACGGTTATGATGGATATAGCAACGGTTTGTCTAAGCTATCGTAACGGTTAAATATGCATTTTTGGAACGGTCTGTATATCATTTTGGAACAGTTTATGGGACCTATGGCAACGGTTTACATTGCCTACTGGAACGCCATTTGTATCCTATCGCAACGGTTCCGGTAGGCTATTGTATCAATTCAATTAATAGCCAAAAAATAGCACCTATTATAAATAAATATTTACACATAATAATACTAAAATTTAAATACATGATAAAACGAAACTATTAATAATACAAAATTATCCATCAAACAAATAATATCCATAAAACAAATTAATGTTCTTCATGAGTGCATAAGTTTAGTACATTTCAAGAGTGTAAATAAGTTTCAAAAAATGTTGGTATCAAAAGATTCCTAGAACATTCATCGATAACAATTCAAAATTCATCTCAAGTAAGGTCTAGTTCTTCATCGTCTTCATCATCCATTTCTTGATCTACTCCACCTAAAAAAGAGGATAAATAAAGTTATTACACTTAAAGAGAACCCGATCTAAGAATACTCAAGAATAAATATCAAGTTATGACCCTCCAAGTAAGGCCATCGATTGGCTAATTAAAGAAGCTAAAGCTGCAATTGATGCACTTGAAAATAATCCTTTTCAAGTTTTTTCTAAGAAGATTGACTCGACAAATAAAGCACCGAACTGGCGAACTATAAATGCTGAAAATGAAGAAGGTCAATTTGCTATTGAACATAGTCCAAAAGTTAGTCAAGAATATGTCGACAAGCAGTCGTATTAAGGACTAACAGAAACTTGGCAAAGGGTGGTACCAAACACATCAGTATTCGTTGGAGCAGTATATTTCATTCGCGCGTTATGAATCATCCTTGTTGAGTATATAATGCAGATGAAGCTAAGCTATTTTATGTGCCTTTCTATGGTGGATTGGATATCTTGAGATGGCATTTCAAGAATGTCTCGAACGATGTCAAGGACACGTTGGGACTAGACCTTGTAAGATGGCTAGAGTCACAAAAACATTGGTTTCAAAAATCAGGTAATGATCATGTCTTTGTTTTAGGAAAAATTTCAATGGATTTCAGAAGATCCAGTGACACAAAATGGGGGAGTAGGTTCTTGGAACTAGACGAAATGCAGAATCCGGTTAAGCTCTTGATTGAACGACAACCATGGCATGTTAACGACATAGGAATACCTCATCCTACTTATTTCCATCCACAATCAGACCATGATATAATCACATGGCAACTCAGGATCATCAAGTCAAATCGAAAAAGCCTTGTGTCCTTTGCTGGTGCAGCTAGGCCTGGTGCACCAGAGAACATAAGATCAATGTTGATCAACCAATGCACTTCAACTAAAGATGAAAAATGCAAATTCTTGAATTGTAACTCAGGTAAATGTGACCAGCCCGAGTCCATAATTGAGCTATTCATGGAATCCGAATTCTGCTTGCAGCCTCCAGGTGATAGTCCAACACGAAAATCAGTTTTCGATTCGTTGATATCAGGTTGATATCAGGTATAAAAAACTTAGATATGTTGGAAAATAATTTTAATATGAACAAAGCACCTTTTTGTAACCCAGTTAAACTGGTCACTACGGTGCACCACTCTTTTTGTACCACAGTGCCGATTACGCACTTCGCTCCCTGTAATAGACTACGCACGTCTATGCGCAACCAACAACACAGCTTCAATTTAGGTCCAAAATCGACTCAATCGACCAGAAATTTTTGAAACAAAGCAGTAGAAATCAGACTAGCTTTTCAAATCTTCTCTTTTTGTGGCTGTTTCGTAACACTGGGCTTGGAGAAAAGCTTACTTTTAGCCAATAACATAGAAAAACTTGTGCAGTGACTACCTATAAGTAGTCCAGTAACTCCAGATTTTTAGCCAATTAGCCACATGATGCAACTAGCTTAAGAGAATATAAAAAACCATAGTGTATGCAGCATGAAATGATGCAAAGGTATAGGCTGACCTTGATTGCTACCAGCAGATGGTCGATTGTTTAGTTGAACAACAGCTTGTTGTGCAGAGGAAGCATCTACAGGTGAACGTGCACTGAGCCTTAACATGTCAGGATCAAGTTGCAAATCTGGGTTCAAACGCCGAAGTCGTGCGATGACGTTAATTGTAATATTTTGTTCCATAGCATCCTTTTGTTCGTTCAACTTTTCATTCATTTTTTGTTGAATCCTCTCTTCCATTTTTTGTTGCATCCTCTCTTCCATTTCCTCGATTTTCTGTTGCATCCTCTCGTTAGCATCTAAAGAAGATCCAAGATTCCCTTTTTGCCCTTTCAACAAAGTCTTGGTAACCCCTCGTCCATACAATCTAACGCGGCCTGGATGTTCATGTCCCATGACTGAAGTAAAAGCGTCAACTGAATGACTATCATCTTCACTTTGCTGAGTTGCTTGTATTTTCTCCATTTCAGCCTACAAACCAAATACAAGAGAAAAGAATTTTAAGTAACTAAAATTGAATCAATAATTAAGAATTGTCATATGAGTTTTAAATTTGAAATATCGTACAATTTTACTACTCGTATTGTCATATGAGCCTTTGTATACTCGGCCAAGTTTTCTTTGTCTTGTAGCTACAAATATGTCCTTACTTGACAATGTATCTGAAGTATTAGAGATTTCCTTCTTTTTTTTCTAGTTACATGAAAACAGGTATAAAAATCTTTCCATATAAAATTAGCAAGTTCATAATTTATAAAAAATAAGAAATATAAAACATCAAACCTCGCGAATTAGAGCAAAAGGCGTTCTACCAGCAGTGTGTGGACACTTCAACTTACTTCGATTCTCTATATTGGTTTCGGACATTTTCTGCAAATAAATTGTTTTTGTAATTCATTATAAATAGCAAAATACTAAGAAGATCAATCGTTAACCAATTAGAGCATCTATTTTGGATGTAATTACCTTGTGTAGCTCGGAGTTCCAATATGTAAGAAGATCCTTAAAGTGAGATTCCGGAACATCTAGTGGCCTATTCTTCATTCGAAGTTCATCATTCTCATAGGCTGTGAAGTGGGTTGCCTTCAATTGACTCTTATACTTTCTCCAAGCACTACAAACTGAATCAAAAACCCATTGTTTCGCCTCGTCATGAATGTCATATTTACCCTACAAATTTAGTGCACTTGGGTTAGTATAAGAAATAAAAAATATCATTCATGTTTATTGGACATTGGGAACTTCATACCTTGATATATTGCCACATATCATCTTTTGTGTTTAGTTTCCTCCAATTAAATACATTAAGGGGACAAAAAGTCCCACTCCTTGCCAATGTGCCGAGGAAGCTAGCCAACTCTTGTACAACATCTTTAGTAGGACCAACGGGTTGATTATACTCATTTAGAATGATTATTTTACGCTCCTTTCTACCATGAACCCTTGGCATTTGAGTACGGCCTCTTTTTCCTTTTGGCGAGGAGGGGCCTGCAATATACAAAACAAAGATAATGATTAATCACTATTTTGAGTTAAGTTTATGATTAAAATTTATATATATTTGCCTTGTTCCTCAATTTGTTCAACTGCTTCATTAGTGGGAGAATTATCAGATCGTTCATGTACTCTTTGTGATGCAAGAGTGATGGAATCAATATTCGCTTGTTGCACTTGTTCATGTACTCTTTGTGTTGCTGAAGAGGTGCAATTATGTGGCACTTGCTGCACTTGTTCTTGCAATTGATATCCACCGAATTGTCGTTCTTCATTTGCATTGACCTTAGAGATTTCAAGGTTTTTTTATTGTCAACAATGAAACCGTTTGGTTTTGCAAAGATGAAGGTAATCCACCTTCTGAATGTCGTTCTTCATTTGCATTTGACCTTGTAGCTTGGAAGGTTCTTTTTGTTGTCAACGATGAAACCCTTTGATTTCGCAAGGATGCAAGTGATCCAGCTGAAATGCGGTTGGATATTTTTTTATTTTTGCTTGACCACCCTTCTTGATTCATGACTAATCAGATATTTTTCAGATTCTAAAAACCAAACACAATATAGGTTAGCAAACACCCTTTGATTGCGCACGTTTTGACAATTTCAAAAGTCTAAAAGAACAACTGAGATAAAGACAATAAATTAGATACTTGAGGATATATGAATCAAGGTCTGCTTATGGCATCTGGATGAATGAGCTGTGATACTTATATGCTGAAGTTTCAAACAAGAATTGGCAGTAAATAACAAAGCACTAGTTCTTTTTCTTTTAGGGTACATCAGAAACAAATACTCAGCCTTGTTTAAAATAGAAGGCTTCATATGCAAATCAAATGTCATGTTTTCTTCTACTGATCATACTGAAATCGCTTGGGTCAATTTCCTGGAGTATATTACTGACGCAACAATCAGAAGATTGCATCAAGGTTAAAAGAATGATACATACTCCCCAACAGACTGTTCAATGTCATTATCAAGATCTGCAAATGAAGATATGTCAAGAGCCTCTTCTGAGGAGCTGAACAGATGGAGTATTTGAATAAATCAAGTGTAAATGTTAAATTTGGTCATTATTAGGTTTTAGGTTCCAATTTCCAAATAACTTGCTCAAAATTCTGAATTCTCGACTATGATCCCTGAGATGAATGTACAAGCACAAAATTCTCGACTGCTTGTACCCTTCTCTAATCCAAGCTTCTCCAAAAATTCATGAAAGAAGCTGGTACTATAACTAAGATATATCAGCCTACTGTATCAAATTGTGAAACTTAGGTGAGAGCCATGATAAGTAAAATAAAGTAATACAACAAAGGTTAATGCCAATTAGGCCACTGTAGTGCTGTTCTGCTAGTCATGACTCAGGAAAGAGAAGATTTGAGATACAATAAGAAGCCAAAGGATTCTAAACAAATCTAACCTATTCTCAAATTTAAATACACCTACAGTGTTTTTGGGTGGTCATAAACAACAATGACAGCAACTAAGTGAATGCAAAAGATTATCTGTAAGAGGTAAAATGCATAACATCTGGTATACTAAGATCATTCTTCAATGGTGTTCCATTGATAGACCTCTCGAAACCTGACTCAAACAACTTCATTGTTAAGGCTTGTGAAGAATTTGGATTCTTCAAAGTCATTAACCATAGCGTCCCTATGGAATTCATGACTAAACTTGAATCTGAAGCCATCAAATTCTTCTCCTCTCCCCTTTCTGAGAAACAGAAAGCAGGGCCTGCTGATCCTTTTGGCTATGGAAACAAGAAGATTGGACCCAATGGTGATGTTGGTTGGGTGGAATACATTCTACTCTCAACTAACTCTGAATTCAACTACCATAAGTTTGCATCTATTTTAGGTCTAAACCCAGAAACAATTCGGTAAAATATACTCCGTAGAATTTAGAAACAGAGCATATAAATATATACACACACATTTATCTCTTCTTAATTATATCTTTCATTTTCATTGCAGGACAGCAGTAAATGATTATGTGTCAGCAGTAAATAAAATGGCGTGTGAGATTCTTGAAATGTTAGCAGAGGGATTAAATATCCATCCGAGGAATGTTTTTAGTAAGCTTCTAATGGACGAGAAAAGTGACTCTGTTTTCAGGCTCAATCACTATCCCCCTTGTCCTGAGATTCAACAATTGAGTGACAATAATTTGATTGGATTTGGTGAGCATACTGACCCACAAATCATATCAGTATTCAGATCCAACAACACTTCAGGACTTCAAATATTACTCAAAAATGGACACTGGATTTCAGTCCCACCTGATCCAAATTCTTTCTTCATTACTGTTGGTGACTCATTGCAGGTACACAACAAAACTAACCAATGTTATTTTGGTCTTTTAATAGCTTCTTCTTTAGTACAATATACCTAACAATATACCTAACGACGACAACAACAACAAGGGCAGACTGACTGTTTCCCGGATACCCTAGGCTCAAAAGTTAGTACAATATAATTAACTAACTGTAATATATTTTGATTTCAGGTGATGACTAACGGGAGGTTTAAAAGTGTAAGGCACAGGGTATTGGCAAACAGTGTAAAATCAAGGCTATCAATGATATATTTTGGAGGACCGCCGTTGAGTGAAAAGATAGCACCTTTGGCATCACTAATGGAAGGAGAAGAAAGCTTGTACGAAGAGTTTACGTGGTTTGAATACAAAAAATCTGCATATTTAAATGATAAAGCTTACAAGTTTAGCATATTTAAACATCTGGTATACTAAGATCATAGATACCATGTCCTATTCTCTGGTCTATACGTATATATCATATAATACATACCGGATTTTACTTTGCTTCACCCTTTCTTCTTCCTTTCTTTGCTTCAAGTTTGGCTTGGATTAGTAACACTAGAAGAACCAATTGAGTACTGCCAGGAATGCTTGTAGATTGGTAAGCACAAAGAAAACTGCAAAGCATAGAAGAATGGTTGACAAGCAACAACCAATGAGACAATAGAAGAATGTAAAGCAACAACAATGGAAAGACAAAACCAGTACAGAGCCACCTGCTGATGCTACTAAAAAGACATAAAATGGACAAAAGGAAAAACATAAACAAGTGAAGGAAAGCCATGAATCTCAAATATTATGCATTGAACTACGGAGGATACCCATTAGTAACTGAAGATGTTGAACAATTCCTAGGCCAAAACAGATCGGTGCAATGAAGGTGAAACATTCAAATCAACGGCACTATGGCTGTCATTCTGAATACAACGCTTTGCTTTTTTTCGCTTCCTATTATCTTTCTGTGCAAGATCTTCTCATTCGAAGCAAAAAGAGGAAAAGAAGGGAGATCAACAACCAAGTGTGGAAATCCATTGCTTTAAAGCAACAAGTGCAAAAGTAGAAAGGACAAGATTACCAAGATCTGTTGATTTCTTCAAAGCGTCAAAATTCATGAGGCAAAGAGCTGCATCTACTACGTCTCGACCATTTACTCGGATTATATAGACCTAGAAACATCATTGTTAATAATTAGAAAATACATAATAAAACCAAGTGTTAAGGTTATAATGGCGAGTGTAAACGTGCAAGAATTGTACGAGTTCAAAAAAGCCCCACTTGATCATACTCTCCCAGCTTCCAAGTAAGTTATACTTTCTATTACTTTCCTCTCTCAGTTCACCTCCTACAATTTTCATTGTCCGCATTCAAGTTCTTTCAATAACTGCTGAGGCGATTGACTTCCAATTTAATTTGCGAGATATTCAACCAGTAGCCAGTTATATTAGTATGATTAACATATGCTACAACCTTAATTTTACAAGAAGCAGAAGTCAGACAGATTTTACCCCCTTAACCTGTTAGCCTTAGCTGTGGTATCAACCCCTACTGGCCCAAAAGAAATAGTCATAAATGGATTTCGCATGTTAAATCTAGCTATATATATCATACGGACAAGACTGGTAGTGACCATTCACTAGAATGATACTCTGGAATGATAAAGAGTCACAATTTACCTACTACATCGCCCTAGTATATGGAAAGTAAACATAAAATAAGAGAAAAGACTTATAGATACAACATAAACAAATTAGCACCCTGATGACTGATCACTAAGCAAAGAGGATAGAAATTACCAACTAAACCAAAGAGGACGTGGGAGAAGGGACGGGCCTCAACAACCGAGCAAAAGCATCCGAAATCTCTCTCAAATCCTACAAAATTGAAGCATGTCAGAATAATATTCTAAAGGATGTAAATAAAAATAATCATAAAGTATTTATAAACAAAAAAGCCATTATCACTCACTCAAAAATAATTAACTTAAAAGAATTTCATAATTTGTTATTTAATCATCTGCTTCCATCCAGTCCCAATCAGTATTATCAAACCCATCCTCCTCCTCTGATGTTTCCACAATTTCATCATGTAAAATTTGTGCATGAGATGGAATATCAATGATATCAACTGGTACATCTTCTCTTGACCATATAATGTCATCATCAAGCAATCTAGATGAGGAACCAATATCATTATTAGGTTCCCGCCAAAATGTGTCTCCAATATTGGGACAATTTTCTTCCTCCAGATCATACAAATCAACAGGTACTTTACTCCGTGCATAATAAACATCTTTCTCAACTGGATCCTCCACATAAAAAACTTGATAAACTTGTGATGCCAACACAAAAGGTTCATCTGTACTACATAATCTATTGAAGTACACCCGAGTTAACCCATAATCATCTATTTCATTACGAAACCAATCACATCTAAACAATACAACACCAAAAGAACCCCAATAATCAATCTCAATGATATCCTTAATAGCCCCATAATAGATAACCTCTCCATCGATGGGATTTTGTTCCCTAGCACTAGCAAAACTATCTGTTGTTGCCAATAAAGTCACTCCACTATTTTGAGTCTTGCCTCGGGAATCCCGTTCTTTAGTATGAAATCGGTATCCATTAATAAAATATCCCGTGTATCTTTTGGCTACCATATTAGGTCCTTTGGCTAGCCATCTTAAATAATCTGGCAATTCAATATTTTTAACTTTTTCTTTAAACCAATTGCTGAATTCTCGACTATGATCCCTCGCTCTTACCCATGCATTTGATCTACTATGATTAACAATTAAATTCTTATGTTCCCTGCAATCAAGAACATTTCCAATTTAATCATATAATAAAGAAAAAATTATATAAAAAACAAATAAATAATAATATAATTTATCTTACTCGATAAACTTTTCCATTTGTTCATCTCCAGTATTGAACAAAGCATATCGATGTGCTTCAAAGCATAACTGTGAATCCATGAGAAAAGTATTTTGTTTCTTACTTCCAATTGGATGGCCTATATTAGGGAATATAGGTGACAAATTTTGAGAGCACTCATCATCCACAGTTTGGTACCTACTAAATTTTGTCTTCACGCCATCATGTAGATATCTCGAACAAAAAGTCAAGCACTCATCGGCCAAAAACCCTTCTGCTATTGACGCTTCTGGAGCAGATCGATTACGTTCAAAGGCCTTGTACTTACATAGGTTCCTCTAAATGGGATATATCCAACGAAGATGAGCCGGACCCCCAAGCATAATTTCATCCACCAAATGAATAGGCAAATGTGGCATTATGTCAAAAAATGTTGGATGGAAAATCTTTTCAAGCTCACATGTTATTTCAACAATTTCAGACTGCATTATTTCAAGATCTCTTCGCCTTATGACCTTACTACATATAGCTCTAAAGAAATTTCCCAACCTAATCAAGGCCAATGAAACATTCTTGGGCAACACTTTTCTAACAACAACCTGGAGCAAGTAATGCATTATAAAATGGGCGTCATGACTCTTGTACCCTGATATTTTCATCTCCTTCACGTGCACACGTTCTGAAATATTCGAAGCACACCCTTTTGGTAATTTAGCCTTTTTCATGACAGTACAAAATAAACTTTTCTGTTTTGGTTCCATGTAGAAACAAGATTTAGCCAAACTTATAGTTCCATTATTATTTATTCTTGGTTGCAGCTCCTTTCGTATCCCCATTTCTTGTAAGTCATAGCGAGATTTTTCATGATCCTTTGATTTTCCATCTATTTCTAATAATGTCCCAAGCAAACTATCACATATATTTTTCTCGATGTGCATCACATCAAGATTGTGCCTCAATTTGTTATGCACCCAATATGGCAATTCAAAAAAAATGGATCTCTTTCTCCACGGACCCTTATCACTCCGAGGCCTTTTTTTAGCTCTCTTTCCAAAGATATTGTTGAATTCAAGCAGCTCTTCAAACACTTCTTCACCCGACAATGGAGCAGGTGCAGGTCTATGATCCTCCTTACCATCAAAAGACTTTTTATCTCGTCTGAATGGATGATCACGATGCAAAAATCTTCGATGGCCCAAGTAACACATCTTATGACTATTTTTGAGATATTGAGAACATGTATCATAATTGCAAGTGGGGCATGCCAATCTCCCCTTAGTGCTCCATCCTGAAAGCATTGCTAATGCTGGAAAATCACTAACTGTCCACATTAAGGCAGCACGCATTCGGAAAGTTTGGTTGGTTTCAGCATCAAATGTGTCTATCCCAGTTTCCCATAATTCCTTCAATTCTTCAATTAATGGTCGTAGGTACACATCTATATCATTTCCTGGAGATGATGGACCTGGAATGATCATAGACAACATTATATACTCCGGCTTCATGCAAATCCACGGTGATAGATTATAGTTCATTAACATAACAGGCCACGTGCTATGAGAAATGCTCATCGTCCGAAACGGGTTGAAACCATCACTTGAAAGACCCAATCTAACATTCCTAGCATCTTTAGAGAAGTCTGGATGCAAAGAATCAAAAGCCTTCCAAGCTTCCCCATCAGTAGGATGTCTTATGTTCCCATCATTGGGTCGTTCATTAGCATGCCATCTCATTGCAACAGCCGTTTCAGGACACATGAATATCCTCTGAAGCCTAGGCTTTAAAGGAAAGTACCTTAAAACCTTTGCAGGGATTTTAGAGCTTGCTTTAGTCAAAGGACTACCACTCTTCCACCTTGCAGACCCACAAATAGAGCAATTCTCGGCATTCGCATTTTCTTTCCAAAATAACATGCAATCATTAGGGCATGCATGTATTTTTTCGTAATGAAGACCCAACTCTGTTATCATGTTTCTAGCCTTGTTGAAAGATTCAGGTACTTGAGCAAAGGGAAATGCCTCTTTTATCAAATCTAACAAATCGGAGAAAGCCACATTGCTCAACCCATGCAAGGATTTAAGCAAGTACAATCGAATAGTGAAACTCAGTTTACTAAAATTTTCACACCCCGGATATAACTCTTGTTTTCCTTCCTCCAACAATTTAAAAAACTTCTTTGCATCTTCAGATAGTCTTTCCCCAACTCCTTCTTCATCCACCACCTCACCATCTATATTTCTAAATGTATCATGCAGTAGTCCATCAATATCGTCACGCATGGTAGAACCTTCATCATTATTGCTTGCATGAGGTGTACTTCTCGAGGAAAATCCTTCCCCGTGGAAAACCCATTTGGTATAACCATCAACAAATCCATGAACAACCAAATGCTCCTCAACCACATTTCTATAATACCAATAGCGATTCATGCACTTTTTGCAAGGGCATAATATTTCATTTCCCTGGGCGGCTCGCTCAAATGCCTTATCAAGAAAATCATTCACTCCACGGATATACTCATCCGTCCATCTTAGGAGATTCATCCAACTTTTATCATCATTATCCATAGATACCTAATGCAAGTATGGAATTAAAAAATTATTTGACATATTCCAGCACGCTATTAACATTATTAACCAGAAAATGCAATAAAATATCATTACAGTCGCATACACTAATTAACTTTAATTTAAACTACATACAATAATAACTACACTACCTTAGTCTGAAACAAGTTCAGGTCGGCTTATAAATCCTTACTAATCATGTTTCTCTAATTAAAATCTATCTAAATGAAACCACATAAACTTTGAACAGGTATTGATCCTATGAGTGATGGAGTATCAATTGGGGTTACTAAGGCTAATATTGCAGTTGAAAACAAGCAAAAATGTTTGGTACTGCTGTACAAAATGAGGAGCAAGAACTGGAAAGTTTTACTTCTTTGGTTCCTTTCTCAACTGTGGATAGTAGGGGTCAGGTTCATGGCAACATCTGATAAAACTGGGCTTCAAACAGTTAATGCAAAGGCAAGACAAGTGATTCATTTTTTAACCTAATGCAAGTATGGGACATTGATTTTAAAAAATTGATCAGGACTAGTGTAAAGGTAGAAACATACAAAGATACAAAAATGATCAAGCCAAACACTACTGAAATAAGGCAAAATAAACTTGAACAACATGGCATTACCTTACAAACTTTAAATCCCATACAACACAAAATACCTTAAACGCCAACCCCACCTAACTATTAATGTCAAATGTCATAGACATCAACATACTAATCGACTACGAGCTAAAAGATTCGTAGCAGACCAAAACCACGAAGGGCGCGCACACGTTCAGGTTATTCAGTGACACATAGCAAGTCAACCTAATACAACCTAGATAGATTGAAGAGTTAAAAAAATGGCATCAAAATAACTTACTGTACCAAAAATTGTGTCTGAAGGTTCTGTGAAATCGACACGGCTGAGGGCTAATCGACGACGGCTGAGGGCTAATCGACGACGGCTGAGACTCCCTTGAATCGACTACGGCTGGGCGCGCTCTGTGAAATCGAAGAAGACAATGACGGCTGGGCGAGTCTGTGAAATCGTGCTCTGTGAAATCGAAAAAGACAATGACGGCTGGGCGAGTCTGTGAAATCGCGCTCTATGAAATCGAAGAAGACAAGGACGAAATCGCGCTCTGTGAAATCGAAGAAGACCAAGACGAAATCGCGCTCTGTGAAATCGAAGAAGACAATGACGGCTGGGCGAGTCTGTGAAATCGCGCTCTATGAAATCGAAGAAGACAAGGACGGCTGGGCGAGTCTGTGAAATCGAAGAATACAAATTTTAATTTGGGGGTATTTGCTATACCCTTTGATGTATAGCAATTTTAACAGGGAAGGGTAAAAATGGTCTTTTCACATATTACTCCTTATTTAAATTATTCAAAAATAAAATAAATAGGGGTTATTTTGGCGGGTTTAACAAAATTTAGGGGGAAAATTAGGAGGCAAAAAATAACCGTTCCAATAGAATATTTTTACAATAAAAGCGTGCCAGTAGATAAATATATTGGGACGGTTTTCATAACCGTTGCGGAAGAGTAATCTATAGCAACGGTTTTTTCACAATGGCAATGGTTGTATAGCCTAAGCGTGCCGATATCACATAAATGATATTGTAACGGTTATAACCGTTACCATATCTATTCTATGGCAACGGTTATTAGACCGTTGCAAACATATCCGTTGCCATAGGCCTATTTTCTAGTAGTGTTAGTAGAGTCTGAAGGATCGGTACGGAGACGTGTGTATTTATCCTCCAGAGGCTACAGAGTTAGGAAAATATTCCCTTTATTCTTTCCAGTTGTGCGACTTGATCTTTTAAATGTTAATTGAACTTCTACTCTGTTCTTCCGCAGATGGTAAGGACACGTGCATCCTCATCTACTGACCAGCAGCCCGAGGTCCCAGCAGCGGCAGCTCCTGCTAGGGGTAGAGGCCGAGGTCGAGGTCATCCTAGAGGACAAGGTAGGGGCAGAGCTCAGCCCCGAGCAGCAGCACGAGTGGCAGAACCTCAGGCTCATATCGAGGAGGAAGTTCTAGCCCCAACAGCTCCAGTAGGCCCAGCTCAGGTCCCAGGAGGAGTTTTGTTTTCACCGGATCTTCATGATGCTTTGGTCCGGATAGCAGGTTTTATGGACCATATCACCAGAGCAGGTTTATTACCAGTAGCACCAGCCACTTCTCAGGCTGGAGGAGGTAATCAGACTCCTGCTACGCGCACTCCGGAGCCAGTAATTCCCCAGGCTCAAGTTCCTGTGATTCAGCCAGTTGAGGCAGCTCGGCCTATTATTGTGACTCCGTCTAATGATGGTGCAGCCATGTCCGCCGACGCGTTATGGAGATTGGACAGGTTTACCAAGCTGTTCACTACCACATTCAGTGGCACTCCTTCAGAGGATCCACAGGATTTCCTTTACAGCTGCCACAAAGTTCTCCGTACTATGGGTATTGTGGAGAATGGTGTGGACTTTGCTACTTTTTGATTATCTGGTTCCGCCAAGACTTGGTGGAGAGATTATTGTCTATCCAGGCCAGCGGGATCGTCATCTTTGACTTGGGAGCAGTTTGCAGAATTATTCTTGGAGAAGTTCCTTCCAACAACTCAGCGGGAGGTTATGCGCAGACAATTTGAGCGTCTTCATCAGGGTTCTATGTCTGTCACACAGTACGAGACTAGGTTCGTGGACCTGGCTCGTCATGCTATTATCATACTTCCCACAGATCGGGAAAGGGTGAGAAGGTTTATTAATGGCTTGAATCAGCCGATTCGACTACAAATGGCTTTGGGGGCAGGAACCTAACTCACTTTTCAGGAGGCGGCTAATGCAGCTCGCCGGATCGAGATGGCTCTGTCACAGGGAGCAAGACATGGATCAGATAAGAGATCTCGTAATTCGGGTAGATTCAGTGGTACCTCGTTTGGAGATAGAGATTTTTATAATAGAGGCCACCCTCCTAGGCCTTATCAGTCAGCTCTTCAGGTTTCTCATGATGCTTCAGGTGATCGTAATTCTCAGCCATGCTACTCTGATCAGCAGCCTATCAGTGCACCACCACTTCGCTATTTTCAGCAGTCGAGGGCTTGTTTTACGTGCGGTGATCTTAGGCACATTGCAAAGTATTGCCCTCGAGCTTCTAACAGATCTCACCAGCAGGGTTCTCGTGCCATGATTTAGGCCCCAGTTCCCTCACAGCCTGCCCAGCCAGCTAGAGGCGGAGGTAGAGGACATAGAGGTGGAGGTAGAGGTCATAGAGGCGGAGCTCAGACCGATAGAGGTAGAGACCAGCCAGCAGCTGATCGTCCTAGAGATACTGCTCAGGGTGGTGGGGCACAGTCCCAATGTTATGCACTTCCCGCCAGACCAGAGGCCGAGTCTTCTGACGCCGTCATTACAGGTATTATTTTGGTTTGTGATAGAAAGGCATCAACATTATTTGACCTTGGGTCTACATATTCGTACGTGTCTTCCAATTTTGCACCATACTTGGTTCAGCCCAGTGATCCACTGAGTGTTCCTGTTCATGTGTCTACACCAGTAGGCGATTCTATTGTGGTCGATCGAGTTCATCGGTCATGTATTATAGTAATTGAGGGTCTCGAGACCCGTGCTGATTTATTACTCCTAAATATGGTGGACTTTGATATTATACTAGGCATGGACTGGCTATCTCCATATCATGCTATTTTAGATTGCCATGCCAAGACCGTGACTTTAGCTCTGCCGAATTTGCCTCGTATAGAGTGGAAAGGAATTTCAGGTCATACTAGCCGCAATGTTATTTCTTATGTTAAGGCTCAACGTATGGTTGGAAAGGGATGCTTGGCTTATTTGGCCTATGTCCGTGATTCCAGTGCTGAGGTTCCTTCTATTGACTCTGTCCTTGTTGTTTGAGAGTTTCCAGAGGTATTTTCTTCAAATCTGCTGGGTATGCCGCCCGATAGGGATATTGATTTTTGCATTGATCTGGCCCCAAGTACATAGCCCATTTCCATTCCGCCTTATCGTATGGCTCCGCCAGAGTTAAAAGAATTGAAAGAGCAGTTGCAGGATTTACTTGAAAAGGGTTTCATTTGACCAATGTTTCGCCGTGGGGTGCACCAATATTATTTGTAAAGAAGAAAGATGGTTCGATGAGAATGTGCATTGACTATCGGCAGTTGAACAAGGTGACTATCAAAAATAAATATCCACTTCCGCGAATTGATGATTTATTTGACCAGCTTCAGGGTGCCAAGGTATTTTCAAAGATAGATTTGAGATCTGGCTATCATCAGCTGAAGATTAGGGCATCTGATGTCCCTAAGACACCGTTCCGCACTCGGTATGGACATTATGAATTTCTGGTCATGTCTTTTGGGTTGACAAATGCTCCAGCAGCTTTTATGGAATTAATGAATCGGGTGTTCCGGCCTTATTTAGACTTGTTTGTAATAGTCTTCATTGATGACATATTAATATATTCCCGCAATCAAGAGGAGCATGCGCAACATCTCAGAGTGGCCTTGCAGACTCTGAGAGATAGCCAACTATATGCAAAATTTTCAAAGTGTGAATTTTGGCTAAGTTCAGTTGCATTCCTGGGTCATATTGTGACGGCAGCAGGTATTCAAGTTGATCCGAAGAAAATTGAGGCAGTCAAGAACTGGCCTAGACCAACATCAGCCACATATATTCGGAGTTTCTTGGGGTTAGCGGGTTATTATCGCCGATTCGTAGAAGGATTTTCGTCTATTGCAGCCCCACTGACCAGATTGACCCAAAAGGGTGTTCAATTTGAATGGTTCGATGAATGTGAGGCGAGCTTTCAAAAGCTCAAGACAACCTTGACCACAGCACCGGTATTGGTTTTACCCACAGGTACGGGACCTTATACTGTTTATCGTGATGCTTCCCGTATTGGGCTTGGTGCAGTGTTAATGCAGGATGGCAAGGTTATTGCCTATGCTTCGAGGCAGTTGAAGATTCATGAGAAGAACTATCCAGTGCATGATCTAGAATTGGCGGCGATTATTCACGCATTGAAGATCCGGAGGCATTATTTGTATGGTGTAGCATGTGAAGTATACACCGATCATAAGAGTCTTCAGTATTTGTTTAAGCAGAAAGAGTTGAATATGAGGCAGAGAAGGTGGCTAGAGTTGCTAAAAGACTATGATGTTACTATTTTATATCACCCAGGTAAGGCCAATGTGGTGGCCGATGCATTGAGTAGAAATTCTGCCAGCATGGGTAGTCTTGCATATATTCCGGTCAGTCAGAGACCATTAGCTCTAGATGTCCAGGCCTTAGCCAACCGGTTCGTGAGATTAGACATTTCTGAGCCTAGCAGGGTGTTAGCCCGCACGGTCGCTCGTTCTTCTTTATTAGAGCGTATCCGTGAGAGGCAATTTGATGATCCTCATTTGCGTGAGTTGAGAGATACAGTACAGCGGGGAGGTGCCACACAGGTAAAGCTAGATGATGATGGGGTATTGAAATTGCAGGGTCGAGTTTGTGTGCCCAATGTCGAAGGGATTCGAGAGTTAATCTTAGTGGAGGCCCACAGTTCGCGGTATTCTATTCACCCAGGCGCCGCGAAGATGTACCAGGACTTACGGCAACACTATTGGTGGCGCAGAATGAAGAAAGATATCGTTGCGTATGTCGCTCGGTGTCTAAATTGTCAGCAGGTGAAATATGAGCACCAGAGACCTGGTGGTGTATTCCATAGGATTGAAATTCCCGAGTGGAAATGGGAGCGGATCACTATGGATTTCGTTACTGGACTTCCTTTGACTCGGAGGAAATTTGATGCTATTTGGGTCATTGTTGATAAGCTGACCAAGTCAGCACACTTTATTCCAGTATCTGTCTCCTACTCGTCGGAGAGGTTAGCAGAGGTTTACATTAAGGATATTGTTCGTCTCCATGGAGTGCCAGTATCTATTATCTCTGATCGGGGTACGCAGTTTACCTCGCGGTTCTGGAGAGCGGTCCAGCAGGAGTTAGGCACCCAGGTTCAGTTGAGTACAGCATTTCATCCTCAGACGGATGGCCAGTCCGAGAGGACTATTCAGATTCTTGAGGACATGCTTCGAGCCTGTGTTATTGATTTCGGAGGCTCGTAGGACCAGTTTCTACCATTAGCAGAGTTAGCCTACAATAACAGTTACCAATCTAGCATCCAGATGGCTCCGTATGAGGCGTTGTATGGTAGGCGATGTCGATCACCAGTCGGAAGGTTTGAACCGGGAGAGGCTCGGTTTTTTGGGTACTTAGTTCAGGAGGCCTTGGATAAGGTCAAGACTATTCAGGAGAGATTGCGTTCAGCTCAGTCCAGGCA
>JASVEL010008222.1:0-83578 GCA_032618575.1 Nicotiana noctiflora | reverse complement strand
AGGTTATCCCTTACCAAGCTGGAGAAAAAGCCAGGAGAGAGCTTTAGAGAATACGGTTTTAGATGGAGGGAACAGGCCGCTAGAGTGGATCCACCGATGAAAGAAGGAGAGATGGTGGATTGTTTTCTGCAAGCTTTGGATCCAACATACTACGGCCATCTAGTGTCAGCAATTGGAAAGAGTTTTAACGAAGTTGTGAAAATGGGAAGTTTTGTAGAAGAAGGTTTGAAGACAAACAAAATTATGAGTTTTTCGGCTATCAAAGCCACAAATCAAGCTATACAGAGTGGAAGCGGAGGAGTGATGGGAAAGAAGAAGAAAGAAGAAGTGGCAACCGTTGAAAGCAGGCCCTGGAGTCGCAACCCACATTATAACCCACCCAGACCTTACCGCCAACACCCACCAAGCCCGTCAACCCCATATAATCCACCACCACCATCTTACCCGCCAAATCCCTACAATGCACCGAGCCCATATAACCCACCACCACCACCATACCCACCGACCGTACCACATTACCATCACCCTCAAACCCAAGCTTATCCACCACCACCACCCCACGTGTGGAGAGCTCAAGCTCCACACAATGTGTACCATACCCAAAACACATACCCAACCCCTAAACCTTACCGAAACCGGAATAGACCCAGGCCGGACGTTGATTGGAGAAACAAAGCAAGAAGAACATTCACTCCTCTCGGAGAGTCATATACCAGTCTTTTCCACAGGTTGAAAGAATTGGGGATGGTGAGACCAATCGCACCAAAAAACCCGAACCCACCCCCGAAAAATCTTGATTCTTCCGTCAGATGTGAATACTGTTCGGGAACATTGGGCCACGATACCGAGAAGTGTTGGCAATTAAAGAATGCCATTCAAGATCTTATCGATGAGAGGAGAATTGAAGTGCAGGCTCCCGAGGCCCCAAACATTACCCAGAATCCATTGCCGAATCACCACGAAACGAATATGATAGAACTGGTGCAGGGTGATGGCAATCAAAAACCATCTCAGGCCGTCATGATGATAAAGTCGAGTGACAAGTTAGAGAAAGAAGTTGTGAAAGAGGAAGTAATTGTTGAGAAACCAAAGCCAGTAGTGATGGGAGGTTTAAAGGTGGTAGTTCCAGGTGCAAAGACGATCGTAACTGTGAAAGGAGCAAGTGCAGAGCCAGTAATCATAAAACCAGTAGTGCAAATGCCAGTGGTGAATACAAAGACTGTGCCTTGGAACTATAATAAGGTAACAGTAGTTTACAAGGGAAAAGAGATTTCTGGTGAAATTAATGAAACGCATGGACTTACTCGATCCGGAAGGTGTTTTGCTTCAGAGGAACTGAGAAAGATGAAAACGGTAAAAGAAAGTCAACTGAAGAAGCCAGTGTCGGAGGAGGAAGCAGAAGAATTTCTTAAGAAAATGAAGTCGCAAGAGTACTCAGTGGTCGAGCGGTTAAGAAAGACCCCGGCCCAGATTTCTTTGTTATCTTTGTTGATACATTCGGAGGAGCACCGGAAGGCTCTTATGAAGATTCTAAATGAGGCTCATGTTCCGGAGAAGATTTCAGTGTGTCATTTGGAGAAGATTACCAGCAAAATTTTCGAGTCCAATAGAATCACCTTCTCTGATAAGGAGCTGCCGGTGGAAGGAACTGAACACAACAAAGCATTGTACCTCACGGTAAAGAGTGAAGAGTCAGTCGTGACTAGGGTATTGATTGACAATGGATCGAGCACAAACATCTGCCCGTTGTCAACTCTAGGGAAGCTAAACATTAGCCCGGATAGAATCCGGAGAAACAGTATCAATGTGAGAGGGTTTGACGGCGGAGGTAAGAACACGCTGGGGGATATTATTTTGGAAGTGACCATCGGTCCCGTTGATTTTACGATGGAGTTCATGGTGCTTGATATTGCCGTATCGTATAACTTGCTGTTAGGTCGACCCTGGATTCATGCGGCCAAAGCGGTACCATCTTCTCTACACCAGATGGTCAAGTTTGAATGGGAGCAGCAAGAGATTGTTGTACACGGAGAGGAAAACGCTTGTAATGTGGTAGCACCTTTTGACGGTACTGATGGGGATCGGGGTCCTTGGGTCTACCAAGTGACGGATGCTGTTGAGGTGAATAGAGTTGCTGAAGGAGAAAAGCTATCAACCCCGATGTTGGCACCAACTGCTATAATGGTGGCCAGAGAAATGCTGAAAAACGGATTTGCACCGGGGAGGGGATTAGGCAAAACACTGCAGGGAGTCACTCAACCAGTTCAGCTTCCGGAGAATAAAGGTACATTCGGCTTAGGGTTTAAACCCACCTTTGCCGATATCCAAAGAGCCTCTAAAGCCAAGAGAAACTGGACCTTGCCCAAACCCATACCCAAATTATCCGACATCTTTATCGGGCCTGGTACAAAATATCAACCATCTGCTGCAGCAAAGTGCATTGAGACCCAACTTGATGAAGAAATGCTTGGTTTCAAGAAATTGTTCTGGGAGGTGAATACGATTGAAGCAAGGGAAGGCACGAGCAACATGGACGTGCAATTTGTGGGGCCCAGAGTCACATTGAACAATTGGGAAGCTACTCCTTTCCTTATCCGAAGGAGTCTTGGTAGTTAGCTCAAAATTTCATCATTGTTTCCCCAAAGTTGTTATAATTTCCCCATTCCCCTCACCCTCATAAAAAAAAATCATCACCATGTATCCCGAACATTGTTCGTTTCTTTTATTAATGAAATGCAGTTTTTTCCTTTTTCTTCACTTTTGCCTTATTTTTCTTTATTTTTCCTTTTGTACAGTTTTGCATGTGTTGATTCCAATGCCATGTCATGCGTGAAGGATTCTAGACCCAGTTCCGACAATCACGCTACTATACAAGAAATCGAGGAAGATAGTGAAATAGAATGTGAGGATGAGGAAGCCCTGGAGGAAATAAGTAAGGACATGAAACAATACGAGGAAAAACCCAAGCCGAATCCGAGTGATACAGAATCTGTAAACTTGGGGAGCGAAGATGATGTCCGAGAAACAAAGATTAGTGTACATTTGGAGGCACCCCTCAGGGATGAATTGATAAGGTTGTTACATGAATTTAAGGACATCTTTGCCTGGTCCTATGATGACATGCCCGGGCTTAGCACGGATTTAGTGGTACACAAGTTGCCTATCTACTCTGAATGCCGGCCGGTAAAACAAAAGCTGAGGAAATTCAAAACGGACATTAGCGTGAAGATAAAAGAAGAGGTGAATAAGCAGTTCGAGGCAAAGGTCATAAGAGTTACCAAATACCCCACCTGGTTGGCAAATGTTGTGCCGGTCCCAAAGAAAGATGGCAAAACCAGAGTGTGTGTAGACTATAGAGACCTCAATAAAGCCAGTCCGAAGGATGACTTCCCATTGCCAAACATTCACATATTGATCGACAATTGCGCCAAGCATGAGATCGGTTCGTTTGTGGATTGTTATGCAGGTTATCACCAGATCCTGATGGACGAAGAAGATGCTGAGAAAACTGCCTTCATTACACCTTGGGGAACGTACTGTTATAGGGTAATGCCGTTTGGATTAAAGAATACCGGGGCAACTTACATGAGGGCAATGACCACTATGTTTCATGATATGATGCATAGAGAAATTGAGGTATATGTGGACGATGTCATCATAAAGTCCAGAAAACAACCTGATCACGTGAGGGATTTGAGGAAGTTTTTCCAAAGACTCCGGAGGTACAATCTAAAACTTAATCCAGCGAAGTGTGCTTTTGGAGTACCTTCAGGGAAACTACTGGGGTTTATTGTGAGTCGGCGAGGTATTGAACTGGATCCATCAAAGATCAAGGCTATTCAAAGTCTACCTCCGCCGAAGAACAAGAAAGAGGTCATGAGCTTATTAGGAAGGTTGAATTACATTAGTCGGTTCATCGCTCAATTGACATCAACATGCGAGCCGATCTTCAAGTTGTTGAAGAAAGATGCAGCAGTGAAATGGACCGACGAGTGTCAGGAAGCCTTTGACAAGATCAAGGAATATTTGGCCAATCCTCCGGTGTTAGTTCCTCCAGAACCAGGGCGACCTCTGATTTTGTATTTGACGGTGCTAGATAACTCTTTCGGTTGTGTACTGGGTCAACATGATGAGACAGGCAAGAAGGAACAAGCCATCTACTACCTCAACAAAAAGTTTACATCTTACGAGGTGAAGTATACCCAACTGGAGAGAACTTGTTGTGCATTGATTTGGGTGGCTCAGAAGCTAAAGCATTATTTGTCAGCATACACTACGTACTTGATATCACGATTGGATCCTCTCAAGTATATATTTCAGAAGCCTATGCCTACGGGAAGACTGGCCAAATGGCAGATTCTGCTCACATAATTCGACATTGTCTATGTAACTCGTACGGCAATGAAGGCACAAGCTATTGCGGACCACTTAGCCGAAAATCCGGTGGATGATGAATATGAGCCATTGAAAACATACTTTCCGGATGAAGAGGCAATGCTTGTCGAGGAGATGGAGCAAGAGGAGAGGCCAGGATGGAAAATGTACTTTGACGCAGCTGTCAACAGCAGGGGCGTTGGTATCGGAGCGGTACTCATTTCAAGTACGGGTCAACACTATCCCGTCACAGCTCAGCTTCGATTTTTCTGTACCAACAATATGGCCGAATATGAGGCATGCATCTTGGGATTAAGGATGGCAATTGACATGGGTATTCAAGAGATTTTGGTCACGGGTGACTCGGATCTCTTGGTACACCAAATTCAAGGGGAATGGGAGACACGAGATTTGAAATTGATACCATATCGGTATTGTTTGCACGAGTTGTCTCAAAGATTCCAATCTATAGAATTCAAGCATATCCCGAGAATGCACAATGAGATTGCAGATGCTTTGGCCACATTGTCCTCTATGTTGCATCATCCGGACAAGACATACATAGATCCGCTCCAGATCCAAGTCCGAGATCAGAATGCTTATTACTTCGTTGTGGAAGAAGAGTCGGACGGAGAGCCGTGGTATCATGATATTAGAGAATACTTGAAAGCTGGCAAATACCCGGAGCAAGCCACCGGAGACCAAAAGAGAGCCATCAGGCATCTAGCCAATGGATTTTTCTTCAGTGGAGGAGTAGTATACAAAAGGACACCAGATCTGGGCTTATTGAGATGTGTGGACGCACAACAAGCAGATGAAATTATGATTGAAGTACATGCTGGAGTATGCGGACCCCACATGAGCGGATATGTGTTAGCAAAGAAGATCTTGAGAGCCGGGTACTACTGGCTCACGATGGAGCGTGATTGTATCAGGTATGTAAAGAAATGCCATCAATGCCAGGTACATGGGGATCTGATCCATTCTCCGCCTTATGAGTTGCACACAATGTCAGCACCATGGCCCTTTGTTGCTTGGGGCATGGATGTCATCGGCCCAATAGATCCAGCCGCTTCTAATGGGCACAGGTTTATCCTGGTTGCAATCGATTATTTCACCAAGTGGGTCGAAGCTAAGACATTCAAGGCGGTGACGAAGAAAGCGGTGGTGGATTTTGTGCACGAGAATATCATATGCCGATTTGGAATCCCCAAAGTGATTATCACAGACAATGGAGCCAATTTAAACAGTCATCTCATGGCAGAAGTTTGTGAAAGGTTTAAGATCACGCACCGTAATTCCACGCCTTACAGGCCAAAAGCAAATGGTGCAGTTGAGGCGGCAAATAAGAACATCAAGAAGATTCTTCGGAAAATGGTGGAGGGATCCAGGCAATGGCATGAAAAGTTACCCTTTGCTCTCATGGGTTACCGCACGACGGTACGTACTTCTATCGGAACCACACCTTATACCCTGGTGTATGGAACAGAGGCCGTTATACCCGCAGAAATAGAAATACCGTCATTGCGAATTATAGCCGAATCCGAGATAGATGACGATGAATGGGTAAAGGCCCGATTAGAACAGTTGAATTTGATTGATGAGAAGAGATTGGCCGCGATCTGCCATGGACAGTTGTATCAGCGGAGAATGGCCAGAGCATATAATAAGAAGGTACGACCTCGAAAGTTTGAAGTTGGACAACTGGTATTGAGGCGTATCTTACCACATTGGGCAGAGGCAAAAGGCAAGTTTGCACCGAATTGGCAGGGACCGTTCGTGGTATCACGGGTGTTGTCCAATGGAGCATTATACTTAACCGATGTTGAAGGAAAGTGCGTAGAGACTGCTATCAATTCAGATGCAGTCAAAAGATACTATGTATGATTCCTTTTCAATTGTATGTTTTGTATTTTGTTGTGATTTTGGAATTGAAATGACGAAGGCATTTTATTCTCTATCCAAACACTTTATCCATTGTTAACCCCTTTGAGCCTTAATGAATGAATTCTTTCATATCCCTCTCTCGAAATCGCTCTAGTGCAATAAAATCGAAATTGCCAGAATGAAAAATGAAAAAATGAAAAAATGAAAAAATGAAAACAAAAAAAAGAGAAAAAGACAAAAATCGGGAAAAAGTCAAAAAGAAATCCATCTAACTTTTGAAGTTGGATGAACTACGTCTGACTTGATCCCGAAAGGGTACGTAGGCAGCCTCTCTGAGGTTCAGTCACAATAAAGGAAAAATCCAAAAAATTCCCCACATATTGAAACTGGGGCAGAAGTTATGTTTTAATAATTCCGAGAGTTGTAAATATTTTTAACCCTCGTTGAAATTTTGAGCCTTTATATCTTTCTTTCTTAACCCGTCCAAAAGCCACGTTACGGTCCAAAGAAAGACCTTCTGATCGATTCTGAAATGATAACGAATACAACGAAGGAGGAGTGAAGTATCGGACAATACCCGTGGAACAGAAAACAAAATACAAAAAGGAAAAATGAAAAAAAAAATAATAAAAAAATGAGAGAGTCTCATCAGTGAAAACCTTAGCTGGCACTGTGAGACGATCGTGAGGTTGAGAGAAATAAAATGAGAGAGTCTCATCAGTGAAAACCTTAATCGGCACTGTGAGATGATTGTGAGGTCGAGAGAATAAACGAGAGAGTCTTATTGGTGAAAACCTTTCGAGGCACCGTAAGGCGATCGTGAGGACTGTCAAAAGAGAAAAAGGCAACAAAAAAGAGTATTGGTTTGGGTCAAGGGCAATTCAGAGTCAGAATAATGATTGGAACGAACTGGGTCAGAGTTTAAATACATGGCATGGTCAGCGGAATCAGCCAGCAAATACCCAGATAAGTTCTGTCATCTCTCCAAAACACCCTTTACCCTTCTTTCATTTTTCTGCATTTCATTGTTTACCCTTTCGAGAGCTAACTACCAACTCCTAATAACGGAAGTTGAAATAACACTGGATCAGAAAGAATGGAAGATTGGGGAAAGGAATAAAGAAGCTTGGCAAACATGGCCAAAGAAAAAGAAAACAAAACAAAAATGGAAAAAATGAGAAAATACAAAAAGAGTCTGCAAGAGACAAGAAGTCGAAGCCATGCAACATGAAAGAGCAAAAACAAAGGAAGCAACAAGAAGTGGGGACGGCAGATGCCAGTTGCCAGCAGTTTATATCTAATAAATTTTGTTTCATGCAGGAACAAATTGTCACTAATCACTTTAAAGTGAATGTGACCAATGTGGAAAATTTAAAATACCAAAAAGAGAAAGTTTGCCGAATAAGTGGAGAAATCCACAGGCAAAAGACCAGTTGGTAAAAAGAAAATACCAAAAAGAGGAGGTAACATCTTTTAAAATCCACTCCCCGGTCCTCAGGCTGAGGGAATATTTTCTGCATCGCATAGCACTTTTCAATTCTGTTAGGCGCCCACCTTCAAATTCGGGAATATTTTTGCATCGCATTGCACGTTTAAATTTCTGTTAGGCGCCCACCTTCAAATTCGGGAATATTTTCTGCATTCCAATTGCACGTTTCAATTTCGTTAGGCGCCCACCTTCAAATTCGGGAATATTTTCTGCATTCGCATTGCACGTTTAAATTTCTGTTAGGCGCCCACCTTCAAATACGGGAATATTTTCTGCATTCGCATTGCACGTTTAAATTTCTGTTAGGCGCCCACCTTCAAATACGGGAATATTTTCTGCATTCGCATTGCACGTTTAAATTTCGTTAGGCGCCCACCTTCAAATACGGGAATATTTTCTGCATTCGCTTTGCACGTTTCAATTCTGTTAGGCGCCCACCTTCAAATTCGGGAATATTTTCTGCATTCGCATTGCATGTTTCAATTCTATTAGGCGCCCACCTTCAAATTCGGGAATATCTTCTGCATTCGCATTGCACGTTTCAATTCCGTTAGGCGCCCACCTTCAAATTCGGGAATATTTTCTGCATTCGCATTGCATGTTTCAATTCCGTTAGGCGCCCACCTTCAAATACGGGAATATTTTCTCGCATTCGCATTGCACGTTTCAATTTCTGTTAGGCGCCCACCTTCAAATTCGGGAATATCTTTTGCATCGCATTGCACGTTTCAATTCTGTTAGGCGCCCACCTTCAAATTCGGGAATATTTTCTCCATTCGCATTGCATGTTTCAATTCTGTTAGGCGCCCACCTTCTAATACGGGAATATCTTCTGCATTCGCATTGCACGTTTCAATTCTGTTAGGCGCCCACCTTCAAATTCGGGAATATTTTCTGCATTCGCATTGCATGTTTCAATCCTGTTAGGCGCCCACCTTCTAATACGGGAATATTTTTTGCATCGCATTGCACGTTTAATTTCTGGTTAGGCGCCCACCTTCTAATACGGGAATATTTTCTGCATCGCATTGCACGTTTCAATTCTGTTAGGCGCCCACCTTCAAATTCGGGAATATTTTCTGCATTCGCATTGCACGTTTCAATTCTGTTAGGCGCCCACCTTCAAATTCGGGAATATTTTCTGCATTCGCATTGCACGTTTCAATTCTGTTAGGCGCCCACCTTCAAATTCGGGAATATTTTCTGCGTTTGCATTGCACGTTTAAATTTCTGTTATGCGCCCACCTTCAAACCCGGGAATATTTTCTGCATTCGCATTGCATGTTTCATTTCTATTAGGCGCCCACCTTCAAATACGGGAATATTTTCTGCATCATCATGGTTTATATATTTAAAAGCCCACACTGGGGCAGAAAAAGAAAAAAAGAGAGGTAGTTTGTTGTTTTGTTTTGAGCAAGTTCAGCTCGGGATCAAGAAAAACAAGAAAATCAACAAAAAAGAGAGTCAACAAGAGAAAACAAGAAAATCAACAAAAAAGAGAGTCATCAAGAAAACAAGAAAATCAACAAAAAGGAAGATTCTGCATCACCGGAAAGGGAAAGAGAGCAAAAGCTAGATTAGGAACAATTGTAATTGTAGGATCATAGCTTAGAATAGCTTCTTCATTTTACATTTCTCCCCCCGGTGTAATAAGGAGTAAGTCAGCAGGTCTCAACAGTGTCAATGCAATAGTGAGTCTGGTAGTTTTTAAACTGCCAGACCTTCCCGAACTACACTGACCTGATTCCTGTTTAGCCCAGGATATGTAGGCAATCTCTAAAGCAGGGTGCGGTCAAAAGGTTTTCAAAAATGCTTTCACGGAATGTGCCGATGTGCAAAAATCTCTCATTACTGCTCACTTATCTTTGCACTGAAACTCTTCGTGTTCCCGAGCAAAGAGGGGCAGCTGTGAGCACATGATTTTTGCACTAGGCAAATAATTCCAAAATTAAAATAAATATATTTTTGAGTGCAATTACTTGCTTTGCTTGAAATTAGTTATATTTTTGTGTGTTTGAATAAGTAAAAATTAGAAAAAATCAAAAAATGGTAGTAAGTAATTTGTTAGTTTAGTTAATTAGGAAATTGGTAAAATAGCTTAAGTAGTAGAAATAAAGGAAAAAATAGCAGAAAAATTGCAAAAAAATATTAGAAAATTAGAGTAATTAGTAGATTAGGATTTATAATTTTTCATAAAAGAAAAAGAAAAAAATAAAAATATAAAAGAAAAGTGCATAAAAATCATTAAAATCAGAAAATGCAAAAAATATATATGCTGTGTAAATAAACTGGGCCAACTGAAAGTCCAAATTGGTGGCCCAGTCCATTAGCCCAAAGGTCAGGCCGGACCCGTTAATGGGAGATTCAATCTCAGCCATCCATCGCTTTAATCCAACGGCCCCAATAATTAGTTGGTTTATTTAATTAATTAACATGTGACGATTGATCTTGGCCGTCCGTTTTATTCAATTCAAGGGTCGAAGGTTGGGGTCTCATAAGTGACGGAACGACGGCGTTTTAGTAACGCCTGTTGCGAACCGTTGATCTTGATCAAACGAGCGGTTAGGATTATCTCGGATATTTTTCCTATAAATAGGCCTTGTCTGAAGCGGCCGCCCATTTTTACACAATGCAAAACCCTAAAGTCGGCCGCCTCTCTTCTCCCTGTCTTCGTCTCCTTCTTCAAACCTCAGAAACCCATGGCGGCCACCACCTTCCACGGTGGTCGCCGGCCTTCCTTACCTCTCCCATCTTCTTCTCCTTCTTCTTCATGCCATAGCACACCCAAAAAACCCAGAAAACCCCCTGTTCTTCAAAGTCCCGGTCACCGGAGTTACACCGGTGACCACCCAAAGTATGAAGAATCACACGAAACCAATGCCATTCTCTTCCTCTCCATGAGATATATCCGACCATATCACTGGCTACCCTCGAATAAGTCCAGAACTTCTCGAATATCCCGAAGAAGGTCGTCGGAACCCTAACTCCGGCGACCCCAAGTTCAAACCCCAATCAAGACCTCATCTTTTACACCTCCTAAAACACCCCTGTAACCTAGAATCCTAAAAGGCTTCCCCTTTAAGCCTTAGAAGAAAATCGGAAAAGAAAATCAAAAAAAGAGATCTGGAAAAGAATAAGAAAAAGAAAAAGAAGGAATAAAAGAAGTCAGAGAGAGTTCGAGAGAGGTTGAGGAGTGAAGGGAATAGGAAGCTCGGGGGACAGTCCCCGCAAGCTAAGTACCTCCCCTTTTCTGTTTGCTTTGTTTACTTGTTTTGCTTGCTATTTTCCTGTTATTTCTGTGTGTTTAGCATGCTTTTGATCAATTAGTCGCATGAACTAGGATTTTTATTAGTCTTTGAAGAGTTTTAGTTTATTTGTTTGTTTTTCTATTTAAAAGACCTGTTCTTCTTTTTCTTGTTAATCTTTGTATGTTATTTCTTGTGTTATGAGACTGCATGTTTAATATAAGGGTTCTATTTCCATTTCATCCTCATATGTGTGTTCTGTTTCTGCTGAGTACACTGGTTCTTGATTGTTGGCTTGCAAATATCATGACTATCTGTCTTCTCTGTTTCTTTTGGCTTAATTAGTTCAATTGTTCTCTTTTAGTATTCTGTGGCTGGTAGTTTTATGTTGATGTCCTAGTGTTTCTTTGTCTACTATAGTGTTGAGGTCCCTCACCTTGTAGTTTTCAGTAGTTCTTCTGTCATCATGCATGTTTTGATTCTGATATTTTGTTTAATTGCTTGTCTTTCATTGTCACTCATGATGTGCATTAGATTACTTTTATTGGCTTGTAGTATCTCTACTGTTTCCCTTTCTGTGTTTAGTCTTGGTAAAGCTTGGCAACCTTTATTCATCCCTTATCTTGTCTTTAATTTGGGGTTCACTTCTTTGCTCACATGCTGGTGGTCTTATTTGTGTTCATTTTTAGTGCAAGTCTAGCATTCTTGTCATATCATCCCTCATATGTTTTATTTGATGAATGAGTATGCCAATTTGGCGTCTGTTTCTCTTCATGTTACCCTCATATGATAGACTTAGGTTTCTCTTTTCACTGTTTCTCCATGTTCTTCTTGTCATCATCTTCATCTCATTTGTCATGCACTTGTGCTAGATTTAGGAATGTTATTCTTTGCTTCTTCATGGTTTTCCTATTCTTCATCCCCACTCTTAACATGCATATATCAAGCTAGGGTAGCACTTAAAAATGAATCCTAATTACCCTGCTTAGGCTAGTTGAACCATGTTGATTGGTTTCTGGGAATTCAGTGTCTATATCCATAAATGCTAAGTGTTGTAGGGTTTTTCAGTATATCATCTAGCATGAGAGGACTGTTACTTAGCCTAATTGATGTTAATTGCCATGTTGCTGCATGATTTCAAGTTATGTAAGTTGATTAGTTGAGATTCAACATTATCAAACCTTACTTCTGAATTTTGATTGATTAATGAACAATATTTGACTTCATGTGTTTATATGTGCAATTATATGTTGAAATGGTTAAGTTTGCAATAGTTTTATGTTAAGTATGAACACTGTTGATGTCTATTATGCTTAGGAAGATTGGTTATAGCTGTTAGTACTAGTTCCATGAAAGTGGTTAGTTTTGAAATAGGACTAAAACTGAAAATGATCATAATTAGGCTATAGGTTTAATAATTGGCCTAAGAATGGTCAACCTTGCAAAGGGTTGACCAATTCTGTGAGCCCTAACACACAGCTCACTGTTTAACAGTGGCTGGTTGTGCAAAGGGCTATGTCTGCAAATGCAGACTAGCCCAGGCTCTATATTGAGCCCCGAACAGCAAAGTGGCCAAACCTGTAAAGGTTTTGGGCCTAGCTGTTCAGTATATGGCTTTAATAGCCCAAGCTAAGTCTCAACTTGAGACTGGCTAACTTTTAAATAGGTTAAGCATAATAACAAGGCAGGCTATGCCTGCAATTAGCTTTAATTAAGAATGAATTGGTCTTAATTGACTGGAATTAGTTGAAAGTGGCTAAAATTGAAATAGCTCTTAGAAATAAAACTGGCCAGCCCTTAAATACTAATGCTAGGGCTGGCTATTAGTTAAATAAGTCCAAAGAAGCTGAAAATTAACCTAGGCAGGTCTAGTAAATCAGCAGTGGCATTCAGGGCATAATTGGAAACCAATAGGTAAAATGGTGAATAGTGTGAAACATAAGAGGATAGGGGAGTCATTTGTACCCCTGATTTCTGCAATTTTGCAGAGATTTAAGGGTATAATGGTCTCCCTAAAATGGGAAATCTGTAAAAATCTCCATCCCTTAGGGCTATACTAGTAAAAACCCCTTAAAAGGAATCTTTGGAACCTTCCAGCACATGCTGGAAGGATTTCTGGTAACAGAATTGGGGGGTTAAGTGTACATTTCACAAATTTTAGAGGGAAAAGTTGGGATTAATCCCATAACTTTCTCCCCAAGTTTTCAGCCTTTAGTTAACTATAAATATACCTAAAAAGGGGCTGAAAAGGGGATTTTCACTGGTAGAACAATCTGAAAAATACATTTAAGTTGGAGTTCATTGAATACAAAGCTGGAGAGATAGAAATAGCGATACAACAATAGAATTTCTGGGTTTTCTATTGGGTTTTCTCTGGGTTTTCTGCCTTGAATCACTGCTCGTTTGTGTTGCTGTGCTTTTGTGTTGCTGTGTTGCTGTGCCTCTTTCATCTTACTGTTGCATTGCTGATTGAGTCACTGCTGTTGCTTACTCCTTCTCCCCTAGAACTCATCGATTTCTCTGTTTCATCTAGGTACATTTCTTTATGAATGATGCTGTATTGGCGCCTGTGATGAAATAAAATGAAGATCCAAGTTTAAATTCATTGTTGCTTTATAGTGGTAGTTTAATACTGTAATTTGTTTGTAGACAGTAGCAAAGAAAAACAGAAACGGAGACAATGTAATAACTAGTAGTAGTGGTAGTATAGTTATAGAATGAATTAGTACCTCACTTAGTCAATTAGGTAATAACATTAAAACATAAGTTAGTTAAAAATAGCTTCTGAATCAATAATCATTCATTCACAGTAGTTTAATCAATCATAATCACGTATTTGTTGCCTCTTAAGCATAGACAACCTTCAAAAATAGTAAATGTTAGGTCATACAGTGATTCGCTCATGTTTTGGACTAATAATCTGATAATAAAACGAGTCATAAGGGAATCAGTAGTATAATTATACACAAGTCCTAGAGTCATTCATCTGTAGAGATTTAAAGTCAAACCATGGAACAATCAGACTGTATAATCGTTGTTAATACAGTTAGTCTAAATTAGAAGATTAGGAATAAAAATCTGTAGCAGGCTATGGAAAGAGGTAACTGGATATTGAAGTTGTTTAATTAGAACCATATTTGTAGTGTTAAAATGCTGAGCCAGTAGTGTAATGATGTGTATAGTTAACTAATTAGTCTAGATCCACAGTTAATTAGGATAGTCATTCTTCAAGTTCTCCTATATAATTAAGTCACCTTCTCAGATTCAGTATTAACCCTCAAACGCTAGTGTAATAAAAGAAGCAGCCTATGAGTTATAATTTACGGAAACCAGTAATAGATTTATGATTGACATTTGAATTGATGTATTGATTTCTTTTACTGAAATAAATAAAAATGCCTTTCTTTCCAATTGTATATCTCTGTTCTTCTATTTCAACCACTGTAATTGCTATCTATTTTAAAAACCAGTGTATATTATGGGCCTGAACTTCTGTATTAAATTAACAAGGCTGGCGAGCAGGAGTAATAAAAATGGCTTGGATCCTGAATACCCGGGCAGTCCAAACGCGTGCTCATTGAGAAGACCAGGCCCTTTGAATAATAGAAGTCCGATGGGCCTGGAATATTCGATAAAAGCGATTAAGGGAAGAACATAAATAGAAAAACATAGTATACACCTCTTAGGATCGGACTTTTAAATTAAATTGGGACGAGCCTCGCCCGAATAACACCGGGGCCCCCATTTAGTAATGATATAATACAAAATAGACCCGGGAAAGCTAATAGCTAATTCCATAGCTTCTCCCAAAAGATTTAAAAGCCGATAGACGTTACTTTAGGGCACGATTTTAATATACCTTCCTATGAATGAGTGTGCACTTGGTGCGACTCAAATCCAAATCTCGGTAAAGCTGAAATACACCGAAAGTCATAGGCGTACTGGTTGCGGTATGACTCGAGGCGTGTTTTCGCGATACCGCAAATTCCTAAAAATGATATTTAACGTAAAAGCACATTATGTTGTTAAAATCTATAACTGAGTCAAACAAAAGTCAAGAACGACAGTGGAGCGACCGTGCTAAAACTACGGAATCCGGGAGTGCCTAACACCTTCTCCCGGGTTAACAGAGTTCCTTATCCGGACCTCTGCTTCGCATACATTTCAAAGAGTCAAAATTCCTCGGATTCGGGATTAACCGGTGACTTGGGACACCATTGTCATTCCCAAGTGGCGACTCGATTAATCTCTAATAAATCCCGAACCGATTGTCCTTAAATTGGAAACACTCCTTCCCTTACGTTAATTTATCCGTCTCGGGTAATTGAGCGTCGGGGTATACCCTACAAGCGTATTTATACACCTTACGCATGTACGGGGTAGTAAAAAGGGAGGTGTGACAGTGATCGGCCAGTATACTCTTCTCTAATTGAAGGTCCCGGACCTGCTGTTCTATCTTACCAATCTTCGTCCTGTAACCTTCTTCCTTTTCTAGCCAATTCCATTGCTCTTTTGAATCTTCGGTGAACTGTTGGACATGGGCTCTTTTAGCAGATTTCTTACGAATCTGAAACCTTTTCCCGAACCAAACATTATACTTTGGATCTACCTCACCCTTAGCCAGTTCTCGAACCATAGTCTTAGGCTCAAGGAATCTACATTCATGCCACAGCTTTCTAATCTTTTCTTCGGGGAATAAGACTCCTGGGCTCAATTCAATGGCGTGCTTTCTTAGATCATCATCAGTAGGAATAACCTGAAATCTTCCTAGCTGACGTAGTACCCGATGAGGAACATATGGTTGGATACTGCGAACCCCCATCAGAAGAATATAACAGTACCAGTGCGCCTGTGGCCTTAAATACATTTCGACTTCGTTGAGAATAAGATTTGGGTCACATAAATGTGCACCCGTAATTGAGAATGTATATTAAAATTATGCTTAAAATATCTACGTCTTATTACTTCGGGAATGACCGCGAAATTAGCTAAACGGTCCTTCTGAATCTAAGGATTTTATAATAATTATTCGAGGGCCCCGTATATTTTGCCTTCTAAGGAGGCTCATCTCATTTCATTTTTTAAGGTCAAGCCTATAGTGTACAATATTTTCTATCATTGTTTTTGCCTTATCTAAATAATGACTAATGCTATCTAATTAATATTTTTATGTCCAAGCCTTTATATGATTGGGCCTGAAAATTGATCCAGCAGAGGGGTAATGCACAACTGTGCACAAGGCTCATCCTAGCCCATCTCGTACATACAGGTTTACTCATATGAGTATAAAGGACTATGATTATTGACTCTGGGCCTTTTTGCCCGATCAGGCCCAAATTATAGACAAAATCCAGAAGAACGGTAACAAACATAGTTCTTAAACTGCTAGTCTACACGCAAAGCTTTTAACAGTATATTATCAAAATTTCTAAAGGGCAATAGTACTGAGTTTCTATTCGTGCATTATTTTTATGAACTCATTCAAGTTTTTGACACTACTATTGTTAAACAACTTGTATATTAACTATCCTGATTCACTGATTCGTGCTATTAGTTATCATTTGAAGCACTGATTATTCAGATGTAAAATTACATTATCATTTTTTGCTCGACTAGATACATAAAACTAAATCTACAGTAAACAAATTCGAGTTAAGGCATATTCATATTTAAATTCCTGTTTCGCATCGTGCTAATGAGTTTTAACGTGAGTTTAAAATCCAAAATTAGTTTAAACAACTCAGGACCATTAAACAAAATTAAAATCTAACTATCTCATACTTTTCAAATTATCAACTGTTAATACGGAAATTATACTAACAAATGCATTTCAGTTATATTTCATGGTTTCATAAGTAATGAAGATCTAAAAGTCTCAATTAACGGGCTTTAACAAGTTTTCTAATCTATAATCTAGGTAACTTGTTTTCTACTAATCTACTTCATGTGATTTCTACATGAATATCTAAACTAACTACTTTAAGGAATTATTAGTTCGAGTCCGTAGTTAATACAGTCCATAGTCCAAATTATACATACAATTAACCTAATAAATTACATATAGATTTATAGCATTCTATATCTACAACATAAACAGAATTAGAACTAACAAAACTAATCTAATAGTTTTATATCTTCAAAAATTATGGTTACGTCTTCGAAAGTTCAGAAGTGTACCTGGACAAAAGTGAGATAAACTCAATGAGTCTAAGGCAAAAATAGAGGAAGAAGATCAGCAATGACAGGACTTCAACAAGCAATAACTAACAAATCCACAGCAATAACACAACAACAGAATCAAATCCAAACTTAAACCAAATAACTTCTCAAAGAAAACCACAGAGTAAACAGCTTCAACCACCAAAATCAGCACAGAACAATAGACGAGAATACCAGAACTTAAGACATTTCCACTCGAATTTAAATCAAAACCAAAAGAACAATAGTAGTGCTATGAAATTTGAACTATTAAACCCCTTCAGAACTTTTCGAACCCTAGAGTTGTAAAATTTCTGAGTATTTTTAAACTTATAAAACTTCTGAACCTCCAAGAATGTGGCCTAAGAAGGCCTATTTATAGAACAAAATGGGAGGGAATTTTAAAATTAATATTCTGATTTTCTACCCCTTATCTTATGAATTATTTTCAAGTTAATACTCCTAGTTTATCCATAAATGCACTAGAACCCCTGCTAGAAGGTTCTAGTGGCATCTCTATTGTTCTAATTACCCTTAATTGTCCCTGTTACCCTCACTTGCTTTCAACTTCTACCTATTTACCCTTTCATTATACCGAGAATAACCCTTATTATTCAATCATTTACTCACGAACCGGGCAGTATTGCCTTTTATACCCTTCACCCGTTAGTTCATTTACAATATACAATTTATCCTTTCCCCCTTAGCCCTGTATTTTTCCTTTAATTACCCATTTAACCCCCTTATTCAATCAGAAACTTAAAAGTCAAAGTCAAAATCGAATTGCAAAAATAGCCAACAATAAACAGTTTTACAAATATAGTCAAATTAAGACTAAGTACTCAATTAATAAGATTCAAGGGAACAAATTAATCATAGGTAGAATCTAATCAACAGAATACTCAATCACTAATTTTGAAATTATCAAGTAAGAACCCTAAAAAAATATAAGTATGGCTATGAATAGCAAAACATGTGATTTCTGAGTAAGGACTTTTATCATAAAAGAGAACTATAACCATGTGATTCCAAAGTAAAAAAATCAGAAAACTACACAGTTATAGACATGCTTTTCACAACTAAGCACAATCAGAAGGCAACTAAGCATGTAATAGAACTCATAATGATCAGAGAGGCAAAGAAACAGAAAAAATAGAAAAGATCAGGAAAGAGACATGCAAAGTAGAAAAACCACGATTAGGGTACTTAGCTTTTCGATTCTTATTTTCTTTCTTTCTTTTCTTTCTTTATTTCTTTATTCTATTTTATTTTCTTCATTTTTATCACTTTTCTTGATTATCTAGCATCGAAAGTTCTGGAGCCATTTTCTTGGCTTTTTTTCTTCAGGCAGACTCCTCGAGTCTTTTTGTAAGAAAGACTCTTTGAAAAACGAATATTAGGGTTATGGGTTTAGTAGGATGATTTTTGGACTAGGGGTGTTCGCCAGAGTAGGGTTCCGGTGACATATTTTTTAATATTCGAAGGGTTTGACATTTATTTGAGGAAAACAATCTAGTGGGGGTTGAAGAGGATGAGGAGACGGTCGTATGGTTTTAATGACAGACCCTGGTTCAAAAGTGGTGGTCGGCGAAGTAGGGCTTCGGTGACACCTTTTGGTTTATTCGAGGTTTTCCAGAGGTTTTCTGGGGGAATTGATAGGGTAGGGTGGAAAAGGAAAGGGAAACGGTGAAGGGGTGTTAATGGCAGATTGATTAACGGAGGTGGTGAACCACCGCCGATGAAGTTCCAGTGATGCTAGAGAGCACATTAGGGCGGCTAGGTTCTCTCATTTAGGGACAAAGAGTGTATAATGAAATAATGTAATGTTTTGTGTATTTAACACCTTTGATTGATCCGAGACCGTTGGATTAAACGTACCAACTGCTCAGATTCAATTGCCCTAATTACGATGTCATTTTAGTTAACTGGTCATTTAATTGTGACCCTTAGATTAAAGCTACCAACGGTTCAGATTAATTCTAACAAACAATATCATTTTATTATTAAACAACCGTTACTCCTGGGCTGTTTAATCAATTTTTCAACGGTCCAGATTCAATTATGCTGGAAGATGTTGTTAGGTTCAGTATCAAGGCTGACCAGTTTGCCTTTCATTTGGGCTTGGTCTCTGTGTTATATCATTTGGGCCAATGAATTGTAATTGGCCCAATTCTTTGTATATTGTATTTGTAATTTGCATTGTACATTGTATTTTTGTATTTTCGTATTATATATTTTTGTATTTATTTTCTTTTCTGTATTTTTATATTTTACTCTTGTGTTTATTGTTCCTTGTATTTTCCTTGTATTTTCTTTTAATTTTCTGATATTTCTAAAATTAAAGAGTAATTAATTTCTATTTTTGGTATTTTCTAATTAATACAAATGTATGATATTTTGATTTTTCTTTGTTTTGTCTTTTCCAAAAATAAATGAAATCCTCTTATTTTCATTTGTTTTATGAGTTATTATTAAGCAAACAATTATCAACAAATTTTCACACAAATTCAAAAAATTATTTTTTCCTATATTTTGGGATAATTTGCTTGGGGCAAAAATCACGTGCTCACAGCTGCCCCTCTTTGCTCGGGAACACGCAGAGTTTCAGTGCAAAGATAAGTTGTAACGACCCGACCAGTCGTTTTGAGCCCCGACGCGTCATTGAGCATATTGAGGCCATGAACAGCTTCATTTCAGGTATATTGACTTGTGTGTATGGTCAGAATTAAAATTCAGGAAGTTTGGAGTCAAATCTAAATGGAAATTCTCATTTTGAAAGCTTAAAGTTGAAGAAATGAACTAGGATTGGAATTTTGAGTAAATGACCTCGGAATTGGGATCTAAATGTTCCAGCATGCTCGTATGATGATTTTGAACTTGGGCGTATGTCCGGATTTGGTTTTTGATAACCCGTGAGCATTTCGGCGTATATGGTGGAAGTTAGTATTTTAGAAAAATTTCATAAATTTGGGTTGGAAGGCATTTCAGAGTTATAGATGTCCATTTGGGATTCCGAGTCTGGGAATAGATCCGTATGGTGATTTTGGAGTTGGGAAAGCGATCGGAAGTGAATTCGGATGTCCGGAGGTCATTTTGAAGTCATTTGGCTAAATATAGGAATTTGAAGGTTTATGAGAAAATCCGACCAGAAGTGAAAATTTTGATATCGGGATCAGAATGCGATTTCGAAAGTTGGTACAAGTCCGTAATGTCGAATGTGACTTGTGTGCAAACTTTGAGTCAATTCGGATTGATTTTGGTAGGAAAAGGGACAATTAATCTCTTTAAGGAAAGCTTAAGTTGGAAAAGTCAACCCAACGTTGACTTATGAGTTAGAGGGCTCGGAACTGTATTCCGATGATTCGGTTAGTTTCAGGGGATGATTTAAGACTAAGGAGCGCAATCAGAAGCAATTTTGGAGGTCCGGTGAAGAAGTTAGCCTATTTTGGCGAAGTTGGAATTTTGGCGGAATCCGGTCGATAGGTGATATTTTGATCCGGGAGTCGGAATGGAATTACGACAGTTGCAGTAGCTTCGTTAGGTGATTTTGGATATGTCTGCAAATTTTCAGGTCATTCGGACATCGTTTGGTCTGGTTTTTGATTGAAAGTGTATTTTTGGAAGTTTTTGGAAACTTAGGCCTTGATTTGATGAAAATTGATGATTTTGATGTTATTTCGGCGATTTGATCACTCGAGCGAGTTTGTGTGATGTTTTAGAGTCAATGTGCATATTTGGTTTGGAGCCCCGAGGGCTCGGGAGTGTTTCGGAGGTGTCTCGGAATAATTCCGGACTTAGAAAATGGGCAGAAATTGCAGAAAAATCTGCTGTGAATAGTGCCCGTGAACAGTGCGTATGAACAGTGCACATGAACAGTATCCGTGAACAGTGAATATGAACAGTGCACATGAACAGTGTCCGTGAACAGTAACCGTGAATAGTGCCGGACAGAATATATTTGAGGTCCGAAAATATATTGCCATTTTTGACGATTTGGAGCTCGGATATGGCGATTTTTCGAGGGATTTTTGGAGAAAACAACGGGGTAAGTGTTCTTAACTCAATTTTGGTGGTATAACTTGAATCTATTGCAAGTTTTAGTGTTTAATTTGAGAATTTTTGTTGAAAATGGTAGAAAACCCTCTTGGATAGAAATAGTGATTTCAGGGGTCAAATGAACTCCAATTTTTGTGAATTTGGTATGTACGGACTCGTGGCGAGACGAGGATTCCGGAAATATGAATTTCGAAATTTTTCGAGATGTGGGCCCATTTTCACTATTCCGGGCAGAATTTTGTAAAAATTATATTTAGCCTTATGAACTAGTTTGTTAAGTAGAATTGATGATATTAAGTCAATTGTGTATAGATACGATTGGATTGGAGCCAAATTTGAAAGGAAAAGGCATTGCCACGGATTGAATTGTTCATAATCATTCGAGGTAAGTGTTTGTTCTATCCTAGCTTGAGGGAATAGGATTATGTGTTATGTGTTATGTGATCGAGTGCGGTGTATGGGCTGTGGTGACGAGCATCCATACACTGGCGTCTAGTATGACCGTGAGTCATTGGAAAATGATTATTTTGAGATATATTACAAATGAATTGCTATTGCTTCTACTTGAGGACCAGATGTTACTGTCACACCTCTTTTTTACGCACCCGCGAGGATGCAAAGAGTTTTTCCAATTAAAGGACAATCGAGATGGGATTTATTTTAATTATTTCAGAGTCGCCACTTGGGAGATTTATGGTGTCCCAAGTCACCGGTTAAATCCCGAATCGAGGAAAAGAATGACTCTATTTAACGGTCCGCGAACCAGAAATCCGGATAAGGAATTCTATTAACCCGGGAGAAGGTATTAGGCATTCCCGAATTCCGTGGTTCTAGCACGGTCGCTCAACTGTCGTGTTTGGCTTATCTATCTGCTTTTTACAATTATGTACTTAGGGCAAGTTAATACCCCTTTTACCGCTTTTATTATTGGTTGTGATTTACGAAAGAGAGAGTTGCTTAAAAATATGCTTTCGAATCACGTCACATGAAATGCACCCGGATCCTCAACATATTCTTATTCAACATTCGGGGTTTGGATTTGGGTCACATGAAATGCACACCCGTATTTAAAAAGGTAAAACTAAAATATGCGCCCGGATCGACTACTTATTTACACTGTTGAGAAAGGCGTGATATTCGTTAAGAAACGACGCATCTCGAAACCTAAGTATTTATATGTACATTTATGACGGCTATGTGATTAGTGTAACTATTGGGCGAGGCGTACCTTTGATTCAAATCTAAAGCGAACTACATCTCACTGTATCTTACTTAAGAGTTGATTCCAAATTACTTAAAACTTGCTACGAACCACATCGCATGAAATGCGCCTGTGGTTCATGACATGCTTTATTTACTCTTGCCCGAAATTGGGGTCGGGTCACATGAAATGCACCCCCGACTCTTTTAATCTAATTACGTCATTCCGTTGAGTAGCAACTCCCTAGCTAATCTTGCTTTTAGCATAAGGTCTAACGTTAACAGATTTGGAGATTACACACACAAGCAGAGAAGATTGAATAGAAATACAACAGACTAATTCAGGTTTACGTGCTTATCTAACGACAGTGTATCTTTGGCCTAGCTACACTTTTCCATAACCAAGACTAGCAATACAAGCTTAATTGAAGAATAACGGAATGTAATTAAACATAAGAACTTTAAACGACTACATGTTTCAACAGACTTTATGCCCAAGTTTCAAACTTCATTCTTTTCGAACCAAGGAACTACAATAACAGAGGTGTGTACCTGGAATGCGGAAGAACAAGGAAGAGTGAACAATGGCAATGCAGCAACAGTAACAGGAACAGTAACAGCAACAGTAAACCAGCAACAAACACAGTGAACCAACAGCCACACCAACACCACAGCAACAATGATAACCAACCAATATGCCACAAACACTGGACCAGCAACAAATGACCACCACAGTAGCAACTATAGACCAGCTAAAAAGTAGACCAATAAGCAATGGCAGCAACAATAACCAGTGGCAACAAACTGGACCAGCAACACCACAGACCACAAACAGCAACAAAAAATCCAGGCAGCAACACCACAGACCAGCCAACAACCAACAACCAAGCCAGCAATATCAATCGACCAAGAGCAGCAACACACAGCAACAACAACAATGACTAACAACAGCAAATGAACACCAACAGCAACAACAACTAAGTGGCAGCAATCAAGTGAATCAGCAGCAAACACTAGAGCTATCACAACACTCAACCACTGAACCAACTAAAGCAATGGCTCAATACTACCAATAACACAAGAACAGCAACAAACCAGCGACCAAATACTCAACCACTAGATAGAAACACACGAAACTGCCCAGAAGCCAATGAAACAGTAGCCTCTTTTGTATCTTTGTATCTGTGTATCACAAGGTGTTCTTGCTTGCCTATATTTCTCTCCAGATTTACTCTCAGCGTGCTCTCCAGATATGCCTGTTATTACTGTCTATTTTTCTCTCTAGTTCTCTCAGTGTGCTCTCTAAGGTCTGTATGTATGCATGAATCCCTCTTACTCTCAGATTGTCTCCCATCTTATAGCTGACCAGCAACCCCTAAGGTTACCCCCTACCCTGACTCCCTGACCCATCATATTCTCTGTAAACCCCACTATCTACTGTCCAAAGTATGGATGCCAGCATTAAACAATAAGGCTGATGGCAAGGCATCAGTGGTATACCCTGCTGTGCAGGTTCCACTAGCCCCATTTATGGGCAAATGATTAAATAATTAATCTCAATTAAATCCCAATTCTGTAACCAATTAACTCTTAATCCAGATTTAATCAAGCAACCAAATCCCACACTTGTGCATTGCATACGGGCAGGCCAGGGCAAATTATACAAACAAATTGAATTGTTGACGATATTAAACGAACTAGGCATTGAATTCAAACAACAATTGGTAAAGAATAGGAATCGACCACATAAAAGGTCTGTTGAAGGAGGAGGATAGATCAACTGATATGAGAAATTAATAACAGATAAAAAATCGAAACACAAACCAAAACAAGCACATATGTTCACACAATTGAATTGAATTGACCAGAGAAGGAATGGATACCTCATAAGAAAACTGCCGACCCAGGCTTTGAACCAAAATTTGGAATTATTGAAGCCAAACGGGCTTTAATCAAGATGTTCTCGATTGAGAACACCTAGACTAAAGTCCCTTGGACTTCAATTGCGGCTAACCCGGCTTGAATTGAGTTTCTTCAAAAATTAGGGTTCTTGGGCTCGGATTTGGGGCTTTTGTATTTTTGGTTAGATTCGAAGCAAACCAACGTCATTGGGAGTGTGGGGGAGGTGTGAGGAGACTGTGGTGTGAATTTGGGGTGATTTGGCATTGGTTCGAGTTTGACTCGAATCTTCAAATGAAGATTCGAGGAGCTCCGGCATGATTCGAGGTTAGTGGAGGCTGGGTTCGTGATGGGGGAGGTGAGGGGAAGGTTTTGGCATTGGTTTGGTGGTGATTGGCCTACCGGAACCGCCGTGAGGCGATTTCCGGCAGGCGGAGTACGGCGGAGGAGGGCGGCGTTACACTGGGCTTTGAGAGCTTCTGAGGGAGACGAAGCAGGGGGGGTCTGAAAGGGGGGCGGGGTATGGAATGAGCTTTATATATGATTTGAGAAGTTAAATCCTGATCGTTGGATCAAACTTGATCAACGATCAGGATCTTCTCACTTAAACCAAACGGTGTCGTTTGGTCAAGGCATAAGTTGAATGTGTATTAGAATTAAAGGATTAATCTGGGCCGTTGGATAATAAAATCCAACGGTCCGGATCAAGTGTTACACAGGCTGAAGCCGGACGGGTATTTTGGGCTGGATTAGAAGAAATCCGTTTGGGCCTGGCTTTTAGACTGGATTTGGCCCAGATCGGATCTTCATGATGTATTATATGTGTATGTGTATATATATATATATATATGTATATATATACATATATATATATATATATATATATATATATACACATATGTATATATACTAACCTATAACACCGCTATTTTTTACTACAATTAACGTACACAATTACATATTGCCAAAAATGTAAATCACATGACTTCGATATCAAACACTAAAAATGCAAAACTTAGCATATATTTTTTGTATTTTTAATTTAAATAAAAAAAACGTGCACACACAAAAGATAGAATAACACAAAATCACAAAAATCATACCCAACACGAAACTATTTTTATTTTTGAATTTTCTAGGAGTACTTCTCAAGTAAGGCAAAAATCACGTGCTCACAGCTGCCCCTCTTTGCGCGTAAACACGCAGAGTTTTCGTGCAAAGATAAATGAGCGGATATAAGCGATTTTTGCCTATTCGAACACTCCGTATGAAGCACTTTGGAAAAGTTTTGACCGAACCTTGCTTCAAAGGTCTCCTACATATCCCTGGCTAAAAGGGAATCGGGTCAATGTAGTTCGGGAAGTTTTGGTAGCTGGGACTACCGTGACTGCTGTGATCTTGCTGTTACTGTTGTTGCTGCTATTGCCACTGCTTAACTGACCTCCTTATTACATCGTGCTAAACAAAAAACAAGAAGCTAGACTAAGTTACAGTACTACAAGTTCTTATCTATCCTTTTTAACTTGATCTTGTCGCGCTCCTTGCCATCTTGTCTGACTTGGCGTTCCTTCTGATGCTTCGTCTCTTCTTACGAACTTGGATTCATGCCGGAGATTTCTGTTACATTCTACCGCTTTCCTCTACCAAATTAAAACGGATCGCCACTCCATTCTCCAGGCGGGCTCCCTGACTTCAACTACAACTTCAAAATTAAATCGCCACTCCATTCTCCGGGCGGGCTTCCTGACTTCAATTACGACTTCAAAATTAAATCGCCACTCCATTCTCCGGGCGGGCTTCCGACTTCAATTACGACTTCAAAATTAAATCGCCACTCCATTCTCCGGGCGGGCTTCCCTGACTTCAACTACAACTTCAAAATTAAATCGCCACTCCATTCTCCGGGCGGGCTTCCCGACTTCAATTACGACTTCAAAATTAAATCGCCACTCCATTCTCCGGGCGGGCTTCCGACTTCAATTACGACTTCAAAATTAAATCGCCACTCCATTCTCCGGGCGGGCTTCCGACTTCAATTACAACTTCAAAATTAAATCGCCACTCCATTCTCCGGGCGGGCTCCCCGACTTCAACTACTACTTCAAAATTAAATCGCCACTCCATTCTCCGGGCGGGCTCCCTGACTTCAACTACAACTTCAAAATTAAATCGCCACTCCATTCTCCGGGCGGGCTTCCCGACTTCAACTACAACTTTAAAATTAAATCGCCACTCCATTCTCCAGGCGGGCTTACCGACTTCAACTACAACTTTAAAATTAAATCGCCACTCCATTCTCCGGGCGGGCTTCCCGACTTCAATTACAACTTCAAAATTAAATCGCCACTCCGTTCTCCGGGCGGGCTTCCCGACTTCAACTACTACTTCAAAATTAAATCGCCACTCCATTCTCCGGGCGGGCTCCCCGACTTCAACTACAACTTCAAAATTAAATCGCCACTCCGTTCTCCGGGCGGGCTCCCGACTTCAACTACAACTTTAAAATTAAATCGCCACTCCATTCTCCGGGCGGGCTTCCCGACTTCAATTACGACTTCAAAATTAAATCGCCACTCCATTCTCCGGGCGGGCTCCCCGACTTCAACTACAACTTTAAAATTAAATCGCCACTCCATTCTCCAGGGCGGGCTCCCCGACTTCAACTACAACTTTAAAATTAAATCGCCACTCCATTCTCCAGGCGGGCTCCCTGACTTCAACTACAACTTCAATGATTTCATCCTATCTTGATTACCTTCCTTCGCCTCTTGTACCATTTTCTTCTGGCTGCTGGGGGTATTTTGGAACTGTTTACTCGCCTGCTGGGGATGATGCTGCTGAGGAAGTATTCTTTGTTTCCTTCACCCCTCATGCTCTTCCTTCTTCCCATACCTCCTGTGGGACTCACGCTTTTGCCTCCTCGAGCAAATTATGGATGTAATACTGCTGGGGAAATCTCGAAGCCATTTTTCTTTTTCCAATAACTGCTGGGGATGATACCGGGCTCAAAGATCACCCCATCTTGTGTTGCTTTCTACACTTAACCTCTGAGTCTTGCTTTCCAGAAAATTTTCGCGACAAGAGAAAATTTTCTGCCCCAGTGTGATAAACTTCTGGACGGTATGCTTTTCTGCCGTCGGACCCTCTTTTCCTGCTTTAAATCAAAGAAAAATTGTTAGTTTCAAAATGCCGCGAGTGGTCGTGCCACTCTTGTTGAGGCCATTCTCTTTCAGCTGTTTGGCCTCTCTCGAACTTTGAGGACGACGTTGACGCTTGCTTGGGAAGATGCTTTTTCTACGAACGACCTCTCATCTTTTCCTTTTATTCCACTCTTTGGTTTGGTCCGACTCTTTTTAGCCGGTGATCTGCTGCGTGAAATCATCTTTCGGACATGCCACATGTGTCCATCATACTCCATAATTCTTGCGAACCTTCCACTCAGCCTGTCATCCCAATCTCACTATCGTAACGACTTTTGTCTTATTGCCTTGTTCCGTGCCTATCCACTTTCAATATACTGCTTTGGGAGACTTGGTAGTAAGCTTTGAAAAATCAATTTTCGAAAAATGAAAGAAAGGAAAAGAATACTGACCGCAAATGACAAAAGAAGAGAAAAACTTTTCTGAACTCAAAAATAGGAAAACTTATCTGAATGTGTGCCTGATCCAATGTTATGCCGCGCCTTTGAGATTAAACTACCCAGTCTATTCATGTCAATCACTTTCTGATACCGCGTCCTGCTAGAGGCAAACGGGTGTCCCAACCTTGTCTCATGCCGATATCTTGTACCCATCTCATCCTGTCACCTCACAGTGCCCTTCAAAGGGTTTTCACTAATGAGATTCTCTCATTTCTCTCTATCTCCCGTCGCCTTAAGGTGCCCGTAAAGGTTTTCACCGTAAGACTCTCTCATTTTACTTTTCTCAACTTCCTTCGCCTTAAGGTGCCCGCGAGGGTTTTCACCGTTAAGACTCTCTCATTTATGCTTTCTTTCCCTGCGGCGAGGTATCACCCCTGAGATTCTCTCTAGAGCGTTATCCCCTTTCGGCTTGTGCATCCTGAATTCAATCGAGGGTCGGGATGTCACTCTTGGCTTTCATTCACATGACTTGGCACTTTTCAAATACTGATCGAGAGGTCTTTCGGGTTCTTGATATGGTTTCTGCGCGTGAGGCTGAAGAAAGGGGTTTAGCCTCAACGGTTAGCTTATTACAACTTTCGGAGTCCACACTATCTTTCAAATGAAACAATGACTTCTGCCCCAGTTTTGTTGCTTGGGGGATTTTTGATTTTTGTTTTATTATGACCGAGCCGTGTGGCGCCTACGTATCCTTCTTGAGGAATCAGGTCGAACGTAGTTCACTTTTTCTTGTATTACTTCTTTGTTTCTTTTCTGTTCTGTTACGCATCTTTCTTGATGATTCCGAAAGAGGGTATATGAAAGAATAATTAAGGCTCAAATGGGGAAACAACGGTTAAAGTGTTTGGGTAGTAGAAAAATTGCCTCTGTCATTTCATTCTCCGAAAAAATGCCAAATACACACAAACGAAACCAAACGTTGACAAATGCATTAAGGAATTACACATAGTATCTCTTAACTGCGTCAGAATTGATAGCCATATCGGTGCATCTTCCCTCGACATCAGTCAGACATAGAGCGCCGTTGGATAATACTCTAGTCACCACAAAAGGTCCCTGCCAATTTGGAGCGAACTTGCCTTTCGCCTCGGCCTGATGTGGTAGAACTCTCTTCAGCACATGTTGTCCCACTTCAAATCTCCTGGGACGTACCTTCTTGTTATACGCTCTCGCCATTCTCTTTTGATACAATTGGCCGTGACATACTGCTGTCAATCTCTTTTCATCGATCAAGCTCAATTGCTCTAATCGGGTTTTGACCCACTCGTCGTCATCAATCTCGACTTCGGCGACAATTCGGAGGGATGGGATTTCAACTTCTGCTGGTATTACTGCTTCAGTCCCGTACACCAACAAGTAAGGAGTTGCACCTACCGAAGTCCGGACGGTAGTGCGATAACCCAACAGCGCAAATGGTAACTTTTCATGCCATTGCCTAGATCCTTCTACCATTTTCCTCAATATCTTCTTTATGTTCTTGTTTGCTGCCTCGACCGCACCATTTGCTTTTGGGCGATACGGTGTGGAATTTCGGTGTGTAATCTTGAACTGTTGACATACCTCTTTCATCAATCCACTGTTAAGATTTGCACCGTTATCTGTAATGATCATCTTTGGAATTCCAAACCTACAAATGATGTGGGAGTGTACGAAGTCCACTACCGCCTTTTTGGTCACTGATTTGAATGTTTTGGCCTCCACCCACTTGGTAAAATAATCAATCGTTACCAGAATGAACCTGTGACCATTGGAAGCCGCAGGCTCAATAGGTCCAATAATATCCATACCCCATGCGACAAACGGCCATGGTGCGGACATTGTATGCAATTCAGTCGGTGGAGAATGAATCAAATCTCCGTGTATCTGACACTGATGGCATCTTCGCACGAAACTTATGCAATCCCGCTCCATAGTGAGCCAATAATACCCTGCTCGAAGAATCTTCTTTGCCAATACGTATCCGCTCATGTGTGGTCCGCAAACTCCCGAGTGTATATCCGTCATCACTGTTGTGGCTTGACTTGCATCTATACATCTCAACAATCCCAAATCTGGAGTTCTTTTGTACAGCACCCCTCCACTAAGGAAAAATCCGTTCGCCAACCGCCGAATAGCTCGCTTTTGATCTCCAGTTGCTTGCTCTGGGTATACTCCTAACCTGAGGTATTCCTTGACATCATGAAACCATGGCTCACCATCCACCTCTTCCTCTATCACATTACAATAAGCATGTTGATCCCGGACATGGATATGTAACGGATCGACACGAACCTTGTCCGGGTGATGTAGCATTGACGCTAAAGTAGCCAACGCGTCGGCAACCTCATTATGCATCCTTGGGATGTGCTTGAATTCTACCGATCGAAAGCGTTTGGTCAAATCATGCAAACACTGACGATATGGGATAAGCTTTAAATCTCTGGTTTCCCATTCTCCTTGAATCTGATGTAATAGAAGGTCCGAGTCCCCCAAGACCAAGACGTCCTGTACATCCATGTCCACCGCTAATCGCAGCCCCAAGATACATGCCTCGTACTCGGCCATATTATTGGTACAGTGAAAACGCAGTTGAGCGGTAACAGGATAATGATGTCCTGTTTCAGATATGAGCACAGCCCCTACTCCGACTCCTTTTGCGTTTGCCGCTCCATCGAAGAAGAGCTTCCATCCCGGATCCTTGGTTGGTTCTAACCCCTCAATCTGCAATACTTCCTCATCTGGAAAATACGTCCTCAAAGGTTCGTATTCGTCATCAACGGGATTTTCAGCTAAGTGATCGGCCAAGGCTTGAGCTTTCATAGCCGTCCTTGTCACGTATATGATGTCGAACTCCGTAAGTAATATTTGCCATTTTGCTAACCTCCCCGTGGGCATAGGTTTCTGGAAAATATACTTCAACGGATCCAGACGCGAAATGAGGTAAGTGGTGTAAGAAGATAAATAATGTTTCAACTTTTGGGCTACCCAAGTCAAAGCGCAACATGTCTTTTCTAGATGAGTGTACTTGACCTCGTGGATCGTGAATTTCTTACTGAGGTAGTAAATGGCCCGTTCCTTCCTGCCGGTAAGATCATGCTGCCCCAGTACGCAGCTGAACGAATTCTCCAAAACCGTCAGATAAAGAATCAGGGGTCTACCCGGCTCAGGCGGAACTAGTACGGGTGGATTTGACAGATACCCTTTGATCCGGTCAAACGCTTCCTGACATTCTGCCGTCCATTCTATCGCAGCGTCTTTCTTCAATAGGCGGAATATGGGTTCACAGGTTGCCGTAAGCTGGGCAATAAACCTACTGATGTAATTCAACCTTCCCAACAGACTCATTACCTCTGTTTTATTCTTCGGCGGGGGCAACTCCTGGATGGACTTAATTTTGGAGGGGTCCAACTCAATGCCCCGTCGGCTGACGATGAATCCTAGCAGCTTTCCCGATGGAACTCCGAATGCGCATTTGGCCGGATTGAGCTTGATGTCGTACCTTCGAAGTCTTTGAAAGAACTTCCTGAGGTCGGCAACATGGTCTTCTTGACGCCTAGACTTTATGATCACATCATCCACGTACACCTCAATTTCCTTGTGTATCATATCATGGAATACCGTAGTCATCGCCCTCATATAGGTTGCCCCTGCATTCTTCAAACCAAACGGCATCACTCGGTAGCAATAAGTCCCCCACGGTGTGATAAAAGCCGTCTTTTCTGCGTCCTCTTCATCCATCAAAATCTGATGATATCCCGCATAACAGGTCCACAAAGGATCCAATTTCGCGTCCGGCGCAATTATCAATCAGGATATGGATATTGGGAAGTGGGAAATTATCCTTAGGACTTGCCTTGTTGAGATTGCGATAGTCCACGCATACCCTGATCTTTCCGTCTTTCTTTGGCACCGGTACTACGTTAGCCAACCATTCGGGGTATCGAGTGACACGAATGACTTTCGCCTGCAACTGCTTGGTTACCTCCTCCTTAATCTTCACACTCATCTCCGTCTTGAATTTCCGCAGTTTTTGCTTGACGGGAGGATATGCCGGATCAGTGGGCAATCTATGAACCACTAGATCAGTGTTGAGTCCTGGCATGTCGTCGTACGACCATGCGAAAATGTCTTTAAACTCCATGAGCGTTTTGATCAGTTCTTCTCTCAGATTGGGTTCAATATGGACACTTATCCGGGTTTCTTTGACGTCATCCGTATTCCCTAGATTAACGGCCTCAGTATCATTTAAATTCGGTTTGGGCTTTTCCTCGAAGTGACTTAATTCTTCACCGATTTCTTCTACGGCTTCATCATCGCCGTACTCTGACTCGCTCTCGTCACTTTTTATTTCATGTGTTATTATTTCCAAACCCGATTGACTTTCTAGACTGGGTTGATTAATCTTTAAGCACGCCATATCATTAAGAGCAGTTGCAAGAAGGCTGTTCAGTTCAGAAAAGTAAAAAAAAAGAAGGAAAAAGATAAACAAAATTAGACACAAAGGAACCAAATTTCATTAATGTGAATGGTACAAAGGGAAAACAAACTGCAAACTTAAATCAGAAATGAACAAAACAACGGGATTTTACTCCGGGGACAAACCCCCAACACAACATTTTGGAAGAAAAATAATCCAAGACAAACTACCAAGACTCCTTCCGGACAGGGAGAGGAGTAGCCTTCCAGTTATTCAGTTTTGCCTTTGGTCCCACAAATTGTATCTCGGCATGACCGGATCCTTCACCATCTTCGAGCATACATACATCTGTGAATAGGTTTTCGAACTTCCTGAAGAACTCTTCGTCTGGCCCGACCGTAGGACCGGGAATCTTTGGCGCTGGATGTCCTCTTGCTCCGGACCTGACAAAAGATTGGGAAAGGCGTGGAACAGGTTTTGAGAGCACCCATGTTTTCTGCTTGATCCTCTTTGCTCGCCGGATGTCCTCTGAGGTTGGCTGGAATCCCAAGCCGAAGGTTCCCAAGTTTTCGACCACTGATACCGGTTGTATAATTCCTTGCAGAGATGCACCTAGCCCTTTACCGGGTACGAAACCATGTCGCAACATTTCATGCGCCACCATGACATCCGCAGTAATTGTTCTATCGCCGGGAATATATTCCCCTTCTGGAACTCGGTGGGCGGACACCATATCGCAGACCTGATACACCCACGGCCCAACATCTTCTTCTGTTTCAACAAAGGGAATGATGGTGCCTGATTGTGGATCGTTCTCTCCATGGACGACGATCTCCTGCTGGTCCCATTCAAACTTGACGAGTTGGTGTAAGCTGGATGGAACTGCTCTTGCGGCATGAATCCACGGTCGTCCTATTAGGAGGTTATATGACACCACCATGTCCAGCACCTGGAATTCCATGGTGAACTCCACTGGCCCAATTGTCAAGATCAACACTATGTCACCAACCGACGCTTTGCCTCCTCCGTCAAACCCTCGAACACATACCCTGTTCTCGCGTACCCTGCCGATGTCTACTTTTAATTTGCCCAGTGTAGAGAGAGGACAAATGTTAGCACTGGACCCGTTATCGACCAAGACTTTGGTAACCACCGCCTCTTCACACTTCACCGTAAGATATAAAGCCCTGTTGTGCTCAGTGCCTTCCTCGGGCAACTCGTCATCGGTGAAGGTGATCCGATTTGCTTCGAAGATCCTATTGGTGATCTTCTCCAAATGGCTCACTGAGATTTTATCCGGTACATGTGCCTCATTCAGGACTTTCATCAATGCTTGTCGATGTTCTTCGGAATGTATCAGCAAGGATAGCAATGATATTTGCGCCGGAGTCTTCTTCAATTTCTCTAAGACACAGTAGTCATGCAGCTTCATCTTTTTCAAGAATTCTTCCGCCTCTTCATCAGTTACCGGCTTTTTCAATACTGCCGGAGTGGTCTTCCTCAATTCCGCAGGGGCAAAACATCTCCCCGAGCGGGTCAACCCTTGGGCTTCACAAACTTCCTCTTTCACCTCCTTTCCTCTGTAGGTCGTTGTAATCCGAGCATAATTCCATGGGACAGCCCGGCTATCAGTTACTGGCAATTGCGTTGCCGGCTGGATGATGAAGGGATCCATTCGAACGCCTGCTACTGTCAAGATGGGCTTGATTGCTGCCCCTGGTACAACTATCTTGGCCGGCTTCACCGGTACTTCGTTCACACTTTCCTTTCCTGCTTCCGACTCTCCTGGTATGTCCTTCTTGCAACTGGGCGACTCATCAAAGCTTGGCCCTTTTCTCGTTCCTGCCCCGCTAGACTTAATCATCATTACGGTCTGAGAGGCTTTCTCCTTTCCTTCCTCCGCCCGTACCAACTCGATCATATTGGTCTCATGATGAGTTGGAAGCGGGTTTTGGTTGATGTTGGGCTCTGTTGGAGTCTGGACCTCGATCCTGTGGGTGTCAATGAGCTCCTGGATGGCCGTCTTTAGCCTCCAACACTTTTCCGTATCATGTCCTGGACATCCCGAGCAGTAGGCACAATTTACTGAATGGTCCAGGTTCTTCGGAAGAGGGTTTGGCAGCTTAGCTTCAACCGGATTCAGCAACCCTACCTGCTTTAACCGGTGGAACAGACTAGTGTAAGACTCTCCTAAGGGAGTGAAAGTCTTTGGCCTCGGCGCCCTGTCGCCCCTGAATGCCTGGTTCGGACGGAAACTCGCGCCCGAGGGGTTTCTGTAAGCTCTTGGGGGTGGATGATTGTTCTGGGGGTTTGGTGCACGCCACGGTGCATGAGCGGGAGGTGCAGAATATGACTGTGCATGGTGGACGGTAAAATGAGGATCAGGTGCGGGATAGTAATGTTGCGGGTAGCTATATGGGTTGTGGGGTTAATTTTGGTGGTGAGGCCGGGGTGGGCTATATTGGGGTGCGGGGCCTCTATTTTTGAACCATGCCCCGGACTCGACGGCCGCCACTTCCTCTCTCCTCTTCTTCCCCAGTACTCCTCCGGTACCGCTTTGGATAGCCTGAGTGGTGGCTTTCAGTGCTGAGTAGCTCATGATCTTGTTGGCCTTCAAACCCTCCTCGATCATACCCCCCATTTTTATCACCTCGGTGAATGATTTGCCTACGGACGTTACCAGATGTCCGAAGTAGGTGGGCTCTAATGTCTGCAAGAAGTAGTCCACCATCTCGCTTTCTCTCATCGGTGGATCCACCCTGGCCGCCTGTTCCCTCCATCGGAAACCAAATTCCCTGAAGCTTTCAGCAGGCTTCTTCTCTAATTTTAGCAATGATAGGCGGTCGGGGATTATCTCAAGATTGTATTGGAACTGGCCGATAAAAGCTTGAGCCAAATCATCCCACGTAAACCATCTACTGGGATCCTGTCTAGTGTACCACTCCAACGCCGATCCTCCCAGGCTCTGGCCGAAATAAGCTATCAGAAGCTCGTCCCGTCCTCCGGCCCCTCTCATTTTACTGCAAAACCCCCGCAGGTGGGCCACTGGGTCACCATGCCCCTCGTATAGGTCGAATTTGGGCATTTTAAATCCTGCCGGCAACTGGACGTCCGGAAATGGACACAGATCCTTATAGGCGACGCTGACCTGGTTGCCTAAACCGTGCATGTTCCTGAAGGACTGCTCCAGGGCTTTTAACTTTTCTGGCAACTTCCTCGTGTTCCGAACTTTGGAAGTGTTTTTCCGGTTCTGCCGGATTATCCCAATGAGGTGTATGTGATTGTGGTTCGGGAGCCCTGAAAGTAGGCTCTGGAGGATAGTAAGAGTTGTCATGGATCTGAACATATGGCTCGCTGGCCGGCCTTTGCAGAGGAGCAGGTGGAGGTGCCACAAAAACAGGGGTAGCTGGAGGAGGATTTGGTTTGGCTGGTGGAATGTGGGTGGCATATGGGTTTTCCCCCTGAAAGTATGGATAGCTTGGGGCGCTTGTTGAAGGATCGATGGGCGGATGTTCGGGAGCTGAGGCGAGAGTAGGGCGGTTTGGTGAAGACTGTTCCCTGGCCCAGGCCAGGTGCATCTCTGTTATCTGTTGTTTTAACCGGTCTACCTCTTCTTTCATGATTTGTAGCTCGGATTTTTCTTCCTCAAGACTCTTGCCGGAACTCGACATGCTTACTGTAACTGGTCCTTTGGATCTAGTACGGTAGTGATGGCTGGCCAGGATATTCTGTCAAACCAACTGCTAAACTTTCTGGAATACGCAACAAACTTGTTAGTTCACCGAGTTTGACAGATATGTTATAGCACGTTGGATGCAATGCACCTAACCAAACAACCCTTTCTACGTGTACTCTTTAACATGCGTCATTCCGGCCCTTTTTCTTTTTCTTTTTCTTTTTCCTTTTTTCTTTTTCGACTATCTTTGCAAGCCTTATTGTTATTTAACCTTTGGATTCTTTTTCTTTCTTTTTAGTGGTGGTCGAATCTTATGTGGATTGCCTACGTATCACGACCCCGCGTGAATCAGACCGAGCGTAGTTCTGGCAACAAGATTGTGGCAAAATTCAGTAACTTTTATATCAAATAAAACCGTGTAGTTACAAAACACGTCTTACAAAATCAGCAAAACAAAAGAAAAATGCTTGACTTGGGAAAGTAAAGATAAAAATGCCAACTAGCTTGACTCAACATTTCAGAATACATTTTCAATCAAAAATCTACTGCCCTAAAATCCCTGGGGGCCCGCGAGGCATCATTCGGCCTTGCCGCGGGCCTCGGTGTGAGGTCCTTGTGCAGTTCCCTCAACTCTTCCATGATCCGATGAACATAACCCATAATTGAAGCGAAAAGGTCGGCGCGGGGCATTCGTTCACAAGCTAGGCACTTCATGGTGACATAGTGCCCGATTTCTCCAATTCTATCCTTGATCATGTCCCTTTCTCCGAGTAGCCGCTCTATTTGCTGGTTTTTCGCCCCCAATCTTCGAGCATTGTTGGTGACTTGATCTAGGAGCCTATCCACTTGTCCTTGCAGGTCGGGCCATCAAATTGTGGCAGCGGTCGAGGTCTGCTCCGGCATCTTGGGCTTGCTTGAAAACCCGCTCCCTAAGGACAACATTTGCTTCCCTCAGGTTAGTGATGATATCGGTGTAATCTTCTTCCACCCGCTTTAGGTGAAGTGCATGTTGATGTGCCTCCTTTTTCCAGGCTGGCACGGATCCTCGTTATTTGGGCTTTTGACTCGTCCAATTCTCTTTGGATGTCGGTGACTTGGCTTCTCAAACCCCTTATCAATTTTTCGTCGGCCCGACTCCTTGCCTGTCTGTCCGCATCTCTTTTCATTTGCTGGATTTGAGCTCTCAAGAAGTCATTTTCTTGTGCCAACTTCTTTTTGTCCCCTTCGTCGGTGGCAGCTTGCATGTTCTTCTCGAATTGGAGGTCCCGGACCTGCTGTTCTATCCTGCCAATCTTCGTCCTGTATCCCTCCTCCTTTGCTAACCAATCCCATTGTTCCCGTGAATCTTCCGTGAACTGTTGGACATGGGCTCTTTTAGAACATTTCCGACGAATCTGAAATCTTTTCCCGAACCACACGTTGTACTTTGGGTCCACCTCTCCCTTAGATAGTTCCCGGACCATGGTTTTAGGCTCAAGGAACCGACATTCGTGCCACGGCCTTCTAACCTTCTCTTCGGGGAAGACAACTCCCGGGCTCAACTCAATGGCGTACTTCCTTAGGTCTTGATCGGTAGGAATAACCCGAAACCTCCCTAGTTGACGTAATACACGGTGAGGGACATATGGTTGAACACTGCGGATCCCCATCAGAAGGATATAACACTCCTCGGCTGCCATATATATTACTTCAGTATCGGGTAACCACCCGAATGCCCATTCAATCTGATCGGCTTCTATTGAGCTCAGTCGTGCAAGCCATGCCTCGACGCCTTCAGGGAATACGGGCACCCATCATCCGTTCTTCGAAACCCCTGATACAGTTTTTTCCGGTCAACCCGTGGTTCATGTATTGTGTTCGGTGATGGAGGTGTTCTTGCATCCATAATTGGAGTAACAGATTGCAACCTTGGAAGAAATTGCCCCCTTCTCGGCATACAGTCAAGGCTCGATAGATTTCGGACAAAACCAAAGGGACCACAGTGTTGGTGGCCTTTTTGATTGCAACATCGGCTATTCCTACCAGACTTATCTCTATCTTCTTATCTTCACGCGGACAAATCACAACCCCCAAGAATGTCGTTAAGAATGCTAGAATTCGTCTGGCCTCCCACTTGGTTCTATTCCCTGCGTGAGTCAGTCCAAGGTTTGACTCTTCAAAGCCCCGAGGAGTGCCGTACCGTTGATATAAGAATTGAAGATCGCAATACCCTTTCAACAGATCATCATTTTTCACCTTTCGACTAATGCTCAGTAAATCCAGAAACCCATGTGGAGATACCGGTCTTGGTGAGAGCAGGTATTGCCCTCTTAATTTCCCATTAAGTCCTGCATAGCCCGCAATTTCCTCTAATGTGGGCGTCAATTCAAAGTCAACAAAACGGAACACATTGCGGGTCGGATCCCGGAAAGATACCAGTGCCTTGATGATGTCCTCCCTTGGCTCGATATTCAACAGATCAACCAAACCTCCCAAAATTCTCCCTACGACCTTTTTGCTACTGTCTTCCAAATCGTTCCACCATATACGGAGCTGCTGAGGGACCTCACTAAAGATTGAAAATGATTTATTCTGATTCGTGCTCATCCTGCACATTTATTAAGGTGATTTAAATAAGAAAACAACTTTGTTTTGCTAAAAAAAAATAAAAAATAAAAATTAGTTTTCAATCACGGCCTTTCGACGTCTCGGAGACGAAGGCTTTTAAGGCTGTGGGGTAAATTGATCGAAATCGAAATTGACCCAAAGGTGGCCGTTTATACGAAATTAGCCTTCCGGCGTCCCTTTCGGGAACATTCGGCTATTTTTAAAAACAGCGTCACCGACTTGTTTAGCACAAAAGTTAGTTTTGATTTTTCGGCCATTTTTCAAAAGGTGAAGTTGGACCTGATGGAGGTTGCCTACGTATCTCACATCCAATGAGAATCAAACCCACGTAGTTCGGTTTTGACGAAACAAACGGCATTATTTATTTATTCACTTTACTAAAGGAAAACAAATAAGCTATTTCTATCTTAAGGGCAAAACACACACATTTTTTTTTCTTTTTTTTTTTTTTTTTTTTTTTTTTTTTTTTTTTTTTTTTTTTTTTTTGCAAGTCTATAACAGATAAATGCGCAAGACAAACAGGATGCAGCAGGATAGTCTGTTCATTTCAGGTCACCTGTCCTAGACGGACCCAACCCCTGTGTTGAGTCCCCTAAGCCAAATGCGACATGATGCAAATAAACGTTTCCTACTAGGGATCCGGCATGAAGCTTTGTTATTCTAGGTTTAAAACCTGGGTTTATCTGTTCTAGACTTGGCTTACCCGAGCGGACAGCTCGAGCCGAGGAGGAGGCAGCAACCCGGGAATACAGAAGCTTCACCGGTTTTGCAACTTATCCAAACCTCGTTCTAAAATGGGAATTAGACACTATGCAGAAAAGAAGTCACACGAAGTGCACCCTTCTTCATGATTTAGAAGACTCAGAAAGGAGATTGGTTCCGGCACAATTTATATGTACAGTTCACAAAATATCAAAGCAGTAAAAACAACATTTTGCACATTGATGCCAACATGTAAAAAAAAATCAGATAATAAAACATGCCAAATACAACAGTTATTCCGAGCTCGAATTCTAAAGACATCCCCAGCAGAGTCGCCAGAGCTGTCACACCCCTTTTTTACGCACCCGCAAGGATGCAAAGAGTTTTTCCAATTGAAGGACAATCGAGATGGGATGTATTTTAATTATTTCAGAGTCGCCACTTGGGAGATTTATGGTGTCCCAAGTCACCGGTTAAATCCCGAATCGAGGAAAAGAATGACTCTATTTAACAGTCCGCGAACCAGAAATCCGGATAAGGAATTCTATTAACCGGGAGAAGGTATTAGGCATTCCCGAATTCCGTGGTTCTAGCACGGTCGCTCAAACTGTCGTGTTTGGCTTATCTATCTGCTTTTTACAATTATGTACTTAGGGCAAGTTAATACCCCTTTTACCGCTTTTATTATTGGTTGTGATTTACGAAAGAGAGAGTTGCTTAAAAATATGCTTTCGAATCACGTCACATGAAATGCACCCGGATCCTCAACATATTCTTATTCAACATTCGGGGTTTGGATTTGGGTCACATGAAATGCACACCCGTATTTAAAAAGGTAAAACTAAAATATGCGCCCGGATCGACTACTTATTTACATTGTTGAGAAAGGTGTGATATTCGTTAAGAAACGACGCATCTCGAAACCTAGGTATTTATATGTACATTTATGACGGCTATGTGATTAGTGTAACTATTGGGCGAGGCGTACCTTTGATTCAAATCTAAAGCGAACTACATCTCACTCTGTATCTTACTTAAGAGTTGATTCCAAATTACTTAAAACTTGCTACGAACCACATCGCATGAAATGCGCCCGTGGTTCATGACATGCTTTATTTACTCTTGCCCGAAATTGGGGTCGGGTCACATGAAATGCACCCCCGACTCTTTTAATCTAATTACGTCATTCCGTTGAGTAGCAACTCCCTAGCTAATCTTGCTTTTAGCATAAGGTCTAACGTTAACAGATTTGGAGATTACACACACGAGCAGAGAAGATTGAATAGAGATACAACAGACTAATTCAGGTTTACGTGCTTATCTAACGACAGTGTATCTTTGGCCTAGCTACACTTTTCCATAACCAAGACTAGCAATACAAGCTTAATTGAAGAATAACGGAATGTAATTAAACATAAGAACTTTAAACGACTACATGTTTCAACAGACTTTATGCCCAAGTTTCAAACTTCATTCTTTTCGAACCAAGGAACTACAATAACAGAGGTGTGTACCTGGAATGCGGAAGAACAAGGAAGAGTGAACAATGGCAATGCAGCAACGGTAACAGGAACAGTAACAGCAACAGTAAACCAGCAACAAACAACAGTGAACCAACAGCCACACAAACACCACAGCAACAATGATAACCAACCAATATGCCACAAACACTGGACCAGCAACAAATGACCACCACAGTAGCAACTATAGACCAGCTAAAAAGTAGACCAATAAGCAATGGCAGCAACAATAACCAGTGGCAACAAACTGGACCAGCAACACCACAGACCACAAACAGCAACAAAAAATCCAGGCAGCAACACCACAGACCAGCCAACAACCAACAACCAAGCCAGCAATATCAATCGACCAAGAGCAGCAACACACAGCAACAACAACAATGACTAACAGCAGCAAATGAACACCAACAGCAACAACAACTAATGGCAGCAATCAAGTGAATCAGCAGCAAACACTAGAGCTATCACAACACTCAACCACTGAACCAACTAAAGCAATGGCTCAATACTACCAATAACACAAGAACAGCAACAAACCAGCGACCAAATACTCAACCACTAGATAGAAACACACGAAACTGCCCAGAAGCCAATGAAACAGTAGCCTCTTTTGTATCTTTGTATCTGTGTATCACAAGGTGTTCTTGCTTGCCTATATTTCTCTCCAGATTTACTCTCAGCGTGCTCTCCAGATATGCCTGTTATTATTGTCTATTTTTCTCTCTAGTTCTCTCAGTGTGCTCTCTAAGGTCTGTATGTATGCATGAATCCCTCTTACTCTCAGATTGTCTCCCATCTTATAGCTGACCAGCAGCCCCTAAGGTTACCCCCTACCCTGACTCCCTGACCCATCATATTCTCTGTAAACCCCACTATCTACTGTCCAAAGTATGGATGCCAGCATTAAACAATAAGGCTGATGGCAGGGCATCAGTGGTATACCCTGCTGTGCAGGTTCCACTAGCCCCATTTATGGGCAAATGATTAAATAATTAATCTCAATTAAATCCCAATTCTGTAACCAATTAACTCTTAATCCAGATTTAATCAAGCAACCAAATCCCACACTTGTGCATTGCATACGGGCAGGCCAGGGCAAATTATACAAACAAATTGAATTGTTGACGATATTAAACGAACTAGGCATTGAATTCAAACAACAATTGGTAAAGAATAGGAATCGACCACATAAAAGGTATGTTGAAGGAGGAGGATAGATCAACTGATATGAGAAATTAATAACAGATAAAAAATCGAAACACAAACCAAAACAAGCACATATGTTCACACAATTGAATTGAATTGACCAGAGAAGGAATGGATACCTCATAAGAAAACTGCCGACCCAGGCTTTGAACCAAAATTTGGAATTATTGAAGCCAAACGGGCTTTAATCAAGATGTTCTCGATTGAGAACACCTAGACTAAAGTCCCTTGGACTTCAATTGCGGCTAACCCGGCTTGAATTGAGTTTCTTCAAAAATTAGGGTTCTTGGGCTCGGATTTGGGGCTTTTGTATTTTTGGTTAGATTCGAAGCAAACCAACGTCATTGGGAGTGTGGGGGAGGTGTGAGGAGACTGTGGTGTGAATTTGGGGTGATTTGGCATTGGTTCGAGTTTGACTCGAATCTTCAAATGAAGATTCGAGGAGCTCCGGCATGATTCGAGGTTAGTGGAGGCTGGGTTCGTGATGGGGGAGGTGAGGGGAAGGTTTTGGCATTGGTTTGGTGGTGATTGGCCTACCGGAACCGCCGTGAGGCGATTTCCGGCAGGCGGCGCAAGGCGGAGGAGGGCGGCGTTACACTGGGCTTTGAGAGCTTCTGAGGGACGAAGCAGGGGGGGTCTGAAAGGGGGGCGGGGTATGGAATGAGCTTTATATATGATTTGAGAAGTTAAATCCTGATCGTTGGATCAAACTTGATCAACGATCAGGATCTTCTCACTTAAACCAAACGGTGTCGTTTGGTCAAGGCATAAGTTGAATGTGTATTAGAATTAAAGGATTAATCTGGGCCGTTGGATAATAAAATCCAACGGTCCAGATCAAGTGTTACACAGGCTGAAGCTGGACGGGTATTTGGGCTGGATTAGAATAAATCCGTTTGGGCTTGGCTTTTAGACTGAATTTGGCCCAGATCGGATCTTCATGATGTATTATATGTGTATGTGTATATATATATATTTATATGTATATATATACATATATATATATATACACACATATGTATATATACTAACCTATAACACCGCTATTTTTTACTACAATTAACGTACACAATTACATATTGCCAAAAATGTAAATCACATGACTTCGATATCAAACACTAAAAATGCAAAACTTAGCATATATTTTTTGTATTTTTAATTTAAATAAAAAAAATGTGCACACAAAAAGATAAAATAACACAAAATCACAAAAATCATACCCAACACGAAACTATTTTTATTTTTGAATTTTCTGGGAGTACTTCTCAAGTAAGGCAAAAATCACGTGCTCACAGCCTGATGGGACGGTTTATGAATTACTGCTTCTTTCTTTGCCCTTAACTGTGATTGTTATTTGGGTGAGGAAGAGTGATAATGCACGAAGGGTGATGCCGTGCCATGTTTATTTATTTATGCACGAAGGTTAATGCCGTGCCATGTATTGATTATGCACGAAGGATCATGTCGTGCCCTGGTTATTGAACCATGTACGAAGGATCATGCCGTACTATGGATGTGAGGATGAGAGTAAAAGCACGAAGGGTGATGCCGTGCACTTTATTTGCTTATTTGGTGAGGATGAGAGTAAAAGCACGAAGGGTGATGCCGTGCACTTTATTTACTTATTTGGTGAGGATGAGAGTAAAAGCACGAAGGGTGATGCCGTGCAACTATTTGCCATTCCTTGACTTGATATTACTTGTTTTTCCATTATATTTTATTTGGGTGATGCCGTGCAACTATTTGCTATTCCTTGACTTGATATTACTTGTGTTTCCATTATACTTTGTTTTCCTTGTGAACTTATTAACCGTTGTTAATTGTTGAGTTCTTTTGAGATATTCCTTATTGTGTTATTACTTGGTTAATTCTTGTTAATTGTGGTAATATATATATTAAAGAAATGGGATCGTGTGGCACGCCGACCACTTTTATAATAAGAAATGGGATCGTGTGGCACGCCGACCACAAAGTGATTTGAATCTTGGCATTGGCCATAGTTGCCGGTAGCCTATTGATACAGTTGGGAGCGGGTGGTACGCCTACCACAAGATATAATTATTGATACAATGGGATCGGGTGGTACGCCTACCACAAGATATAATTTATTGATACAGTTGGGAGCGGGTGGTACGCCTACCACGAGTTATGAAAAGAAAAGTAAAGAATTGAGACACGAAAGTAAGACTTAATTATGTTGATTAGATTAATCTGGATATTATGAGTTATTGGTTGTTATTGCAGAGCAAAGTATTTCCTTATAAATGTTTATGTACATATATATATATATATATATATATTGCAACTGCACAGGTTTATGTGGGTGTCTGGTCCTAGGCTTGTCACTACTTCGCCGGGATAGGCCAGGCACTTACCAGCACATGGGGTCGGTTGTGCTGATACTACACTTCTGTGCATTTTTGCACAGGTCCAGGTTACGATCAGGAGCAGCAGCAGTAAATCGATTGCGTGGGAGTTGATCACATTTGAGACCGAGGTAGCTTGCGGACGTCCGCAGGCCCGGCGTCTCTCTCTTTATTTATGTTACTAGCTGTAGTCTCTTTGTTCCGAGACAAACAGAATTATGTTATATTTCTTTCAAACTCTTATGTGTAGTTTTCGGTAGTAGTTCGTGAGTTGGTGACTCCACGTCTTGGGTAGAGGATTTCAGTATGATTTTCATCTTGTAATTAGTTATTTCTATTTCGATAAAGTATTCCGCATTTATTTAATTAAAATTGTGTTAAAAACAAGATAGTATGAATACAGTGGCTTGCCTAGCTACCACGAGTAGGCGCCATCACGATCCCGATGTTGGGGAAAAATCCGGGTCGTGACAAAGATATCAGAGCTCTAGGTTACATAGGTCTCACCACTCACGAACAAGCTTAGTAGAGTTTGAGAGGTAAGTACGGAGACGTCTGTACTTGTCCTCCAGAGTCTATTGAGTTAGGAAAAAAATTACTCATTTGTTCTTTCTTATCGTGCGAATTTGTTCTTCAAAATGTTAAGTTAAATTTCCACTCTTGTCTTCCCACGAATGGCGTAGTCACGTACCGCTTATCCAGCCGAACAATGGCACAGGCTGGTGATAGATCAACTATGCCTTCAAAAGTTTTACGGAGGACGGATAGGTTTCACCAAAGTCTTCGCTACCACCTTCAGCGGTGCATCTTTTGAGAACCCACGAGATTTTGCTTGACAGTTCTTATGAGGAATTACAGAACGTGGGAATAGTCGAATGCGAGGGGTTCATTTTACTGTGCTACGGAAGGCACACAGAAGTAGTGGGAAGATAATGTATTTACCACACCAGTTATGGTCCCAATGGAAGATGCAATTGTATTAGGAGATCACTTAATAAATCGTGTTGGGTTTCAACGGACCTTGACGTCCGAGTGATTTATTCGAAGTTGTGAAGGATAATTATTGGGGACTATCAGATGTTGTGACTTTGACTTATAGCCAAAAAGGGAGAAAACCACTATTAGTGAATGGACCGAATGGCCATGTTTTATGTCAGTTTTGGCTTGGAATGTATACATATGGTATGGAAAGGTCCCCCAAATAAATTATGCATGTTTGAGGCTTAGTACTCTGCAGGGGGTAAGAATCAGCCCAAAGAATAATAAAGAGTATATGAGCAAATAGGGTAGTTCCATAGTGTCAAGCTAGCATAGCAAGAGAGGTAATTGGTCGTCAATGTTTGTGACAAGCCTATGAATAGGGCAGACCGGCCAATGCAACATTACCTACTCAACCCTATTTGTATAAATGTTTTGGAAGAGTTTACCTCCCTGACTTTTTGAAAGGTATGGCATGTATGGTCTGAACGATCATGCCAGGTTATTATGATAGTGTCCGAATATGTCGTCATGTCCAATAAGTTAGTTGATCCTCAAAGGAGTTGTTACGAATGTGGCAGGTTGGAGAAATATAATTAACGAAGGCACTCAAGCTACGTGCCCATTGTAGTCAATACTTAGCTCACATGACCAGCCAGAGTTAGAGGTCAGGATGTTTGAGGCGGAGGTGAGACTCCTAGAGGCGGAGATCTAGTTGTTGACATAATTTCTATGGTGTAACTGAGGTCACTACACCAGATGATGTTATCACATGTACAATTCTGATTGTTATAAAAGGAATATTATTCCTCAATTTTATTTGATCTCCGAAGAATTGAGGCAAGTCCTCTTAATATGCTCTGCTCATGAGTGATCTTCGTAATCATCAAATCTACTTATGTGAATACTCACACTATGCTATTAAATGGAGATAATTATCTCTATTATTATGTATTGGTCACTAGAAATATTGATGAGGTCAAAAGTGACTTTATATTAATTATTACAATGGGAATTGATGTAATTCTTGAAATAATTATTTTCAATGGTTAAATTGTATACCCTGTCGGTATGAGGGTTCTTTTATGCCGTGATACTCTTTGACGGACAATAGTTGAAAAGAAGAAAGAAAGGAAATGAAAAACATCAGTGGAACAATGTGCAAATACTTGTGATTTAGAGTGGAGGATGAGATCCTCAAAATTTTTGTATAGCGTGAAAATATTTGTTTTAAAAACCGAGCTGCAAGCTGCGGTGAATATTATATGAGGACAAGGTCCTGGTGGTGAAAAGTTTGTGTTTAAAATTTTCCCTTTCTGGAAATAAAAATCTAGCATAATATCCTAAATTTGAGCCATGCCTGTTAGGATTATTTGACAATCCTTGCATAGTTTCTATTCATATTTAGCCATTTTTATTTTGTGATCGTTGAGTTCTAGACTTTGAGACGAGCACCAGGTAAGGATAAATATGACGCATTAATTTGGGAAAGTAATCATGAGGTTTCCATACCTCATTGTGAGTAAAGTGGGAGTTTTGGAATAAGATATTTGATAACAGGGTTAATTGACAATGTTATAATCTAAGAACAACTCTTATGGACAGACTTCAGAGTCATGGATATGTGCATACGTATGAGGTGTTCGTGCCTTATTTAGATTTGTTTGTTGTATTCTTCATTGTTCCATATTGACTTATTCCTGCAGTTAGGAGGAGCATGTGCAGCATATCAGAGTGACTTTGCATACTCTGAAAGATAGCCAACTATATGCAAAATTTTCGAAGTGTGAATTTTGGCTAAGTTCGGTTGCATTCCTGGGTCATATTGTGACGGCAACAGGTATTCAAGTTGATCCGAAGAAGATTGAGGCAGTCAAGAACTGGCCTAGACCGACATCAGCCATAAAGATTTGGAGTTTCTTGGGATTAGCGGGTTATTATCGGCGATTCGTGGAGGGGTTTTCATCTATTGCAACCCCACTAACCAGATTGACACGGAAAGGTGTTCAATTTGAATGGTCAGATGAATGTGAGATGAGCTTTCAAAATCTCAAAACAGCCTTGACCATAGCACCGGTATTGGTTTTACCCACGGGTATGGTATCTGGATCGGGCGGCACGCTGCCACGGGTATGTCATTGGAGCGGGTTGCACGTCGCAACAGTGTAATGTAAAAAAAAATAGACTTAGTTATATGTTACCTGGTATACAATACTTTATGGCTTCCGAGGAAAAGTCCGTATTGAGTATCGCTCGGCGAATGGCACATCGGTTATGTCCTTTCAGGATTTGATAACATACATTAATTGTTTCACCGTGGGTGAGGTTGATTGCTTGGGTTCAGACCTAGATCTGTGCGTGGCTGACCGTTTGAGCTTGGTAACTTGAGGTGCTTCATGAGTAATAGTGTTTGGATAGAATCACGAATCGTGGCAAGGCCAGGTGATGTTATGACCTCTCGAGGAGGATTCGGGTACTCTATGATGGGAGACGGGATATCAATTCTATGTTATGATGGTGCAAAGGAATTGAATTACAGCTCTTTTGTTGGAGACAGTTGTCATGATTTGAGTATGTTCGGACGTTTCTATTGGAGCGTATGTTTTGCTCGTCGCGGCTTAGGCCGGTGTTTGAGGTGTCATGTCACCAGTGCAGTGTGTTATGATCGAAATGATCGTTGGAGTCATTATTGAGAGCGAGCATATGTGATTTCAGTTGGTTAGAAAGGTAATATCGAGGTTTGGCTCCAAAATCCGTTGTAATATCAGTCAAAAGAGAAATGGCTTCATAAATGGTTGATCTGAGGAATTTTTACGGTTTAGCCCGTGTTTTATCTATCGTTGGCAGTATATGAAAGTGTTGGAATAAGACTTAACCTAATAAGAGGTTTCTATCGGTATTTGGGTATTGTAGGCAACTACAGTAAATAAAGAATGTTATTGTGGTCATATGAGTAAAGTGATGTGAAGTGTAAATTCAACAAAGTTATGCATTAATGTTTGGGTACAACGTGTGGAGATTGATATGGTGGTCGAATGATGGAAACGGACTTGGCAGGAAATTCAGGGTGTTGGAATTTGGCCTAATGGCTTATTCGCTTGAATAAAGAATTATATCTACAGAATTATATAGCTAATGTGCTCAACTAAGTAGTGGTAGCACGGGAAGGTGCGCGATGTGTTAAACAAGTTATTTGAGACTACATCATTGTAGTTCTCAGCACGTTCGAGGACGAACGTATGTTTAAGTGGGGGAGATTGTAACGACCCGACCAGTCGTTTTGAGCCCCGACGCGTCATTGAGCATATTGAGGCCATGAACAGCTTCATTTCAGGTATATTGACTTGTGTGTATGATCAGAATTAAAAATTCAGGAAGTTTGGAGTCAAATCTAAATGGAAATTCTCATTTTGAAAGCTTAAAGTTGAAGAAATGAACTAGGATTGGAATTTTGAGTAAATGACCTCGGAATTGGGATCTAAATGTTCCAGCATGCTCGTATGATGATTTTGAACTTGGGCGTATGTCCGGATTTGGTTTTTGATAACCCGTGAGCATTTCGGCGTATATGGTGGAAGTTAGTATTTTAGAAAAATTTCATAAATTTGGGTTGGAAGGCATTTCAGAGTTATAGATGTCCATTTGGGATTCCGAGTCTGGGAATAGATCCGTATGGTGATTTTGGAGTTGGGAAAGCGATCGGAAGTGAATTCGGATGTCCGGAGGTCATTTTGAAGTCATTTGGCTAAATATAGGAATTTGAAGGTTTATGAGAAAATTCTACCGGAAGTGAAAATTTTGATATCGGGGATCAGAATGCGATTCCGAAAGTTGGTACAAGTCCGTAATGTCGAATGTGACTTGTGTGCAAACTTTGAGTCAATTCGGATTGATTTTGGTAGGAAAAGGGACAATTAATCTCTTTAAGGAAAGCTTAAGTTGGAAAAGTCAACCCAACGTTGACTTATGAGTTAGAGGGCTCGGAACTGAATTCCGATGATTCGGTTAGTTTCGGGGGATGATTTAAGACTTAGGAGCGCAATCAGAAGCAATTTTGGAGGTCCGGTGAAGAAGTTAGCCTATTTTGGCGAAGTTGGAATTTTGGCGGAATCCGGTCGATAGGTGATATTTTGATCCGGGAGTCGGAATGGAATTACGACAGTTGCAGTAGCTTCGTTAGGTGATTTTGGATATGTACGCAAATTTTCAGGTTATTCGGACATCGTTTGGTCTGGTTTTTGATTGAAAGTGTATTTTCGGAAGTTTTTGGAAACTTAGGCCTTGATTTGATGAAAATTGATGATTTTGATGTTATTTCGGCGATTTGATCACTCGAGCGAGTTTGTGTGATGTTTTAGAGTCAATGTGCATATTTGGTTTGGAGCCCCGAGGGCTCGGGAGTGTTTCGGAGGTGTCTCGGAATAATTCCGGACTTAGAAAATGGGCAGAAAATGCAGAAAAATCTGCTGTGAACAGTGTCCGTGAACAGTGTCCGTGAACAGTGTCCGTGAACAGTGTCCGTGAACAGTAACCGTGAACAGTAACCGTGAATAGTGCCGGACAGAATATATTTGAGGTCCGAAAATATATTGCCATTTTTGACGATTTGGAGCTCGGATATGGCGATTTTTCGAGGGATTTTTGGAGAAAACAACGGGGTAAGTGTTCTTAACTCAATTTTGGTGGTATAACTTGAATCTATTGCAAGTTTTAGTGTTTAATTTGAGAATTTTTGTTGAAAATGGTAGAAAACCCTCTTGGATAGAAATAGTGATTTCATGGGTCAAATGAACTCCAATTTTTGTGAATTTGGTATGTACGGACTCGTGGCGAGACGAGGATTCCGGAAATATGAATTTCGAAATTTTTCGAGATGTGGGCCCATTTTCACTATTCCGGGCAGAATTTTGTAAAAATTATATTTAGCCTTATGAACTAGTTTGTTAAGTAGAATTGATGATATTAAGTCAATTGTGTATAGATACGATTGGATTGGAGCCAAATTTGAAAGGAAAAGGCATTGCCACGGATTGAATTGTTCATAATCATTCGAGGTAAGTGTTTGTTCTATCCTAGCTTGAGGGAATAGGATTATGTGTTATGTGTTATGTGATCGAGTGCGGTGTATGGGCTGTGGTGGCGAGCATCCATACACTGGCGTCTAGTATGACCGTGAGTCATTGGAAAATGATTATTTTGAGATATATTACAGATGAATTGTTATTGTTTCCCCCTTGTCGGGACTTGTTGTGAAGATGATTATTGATTGCCCTTGTTGGGACAGTTTATGAATTACTGTTTCTTTCTTTGCCCTTAACCGTGATTGTTATTTGGGTGAGGAAGAGTGATAATGCACGAAGGGTGATGCCGTGCCATGTTTATTTATTTATGCACGAAGGTTAATGCCGTGCCATGTTTATTTATTGATTATGCACGAAGGATCATGCCGTGCCCTGTTATTGAACCATGTACGAAGGATCATGCCGTACTATGGATGTGAGGATGAGAGTAAAAGCACGAAGGGTGATGCCGTGCACTTTATTTGCTTATTTGGTGAGGATGAGAGTAAAAGCACGAAGGGTGATGCCGTGCACTTTATTTACTTATTTGATGAGGATGAGAGTAAAAGCACGAAGGGTGATGCCGTGCAACTATTTGCCATTCCTTGACTTGATATTACTTGTTTTTCCATTATATTTTATTTGGGTGATGCCGTGCAACTATTTGCTATTCCTTGACTTGATATTACTTGTGTTTCCATTATACTTTGTTTTCCTTGTGAACTTATTAACCGTTGTTAATTGTTGAGTTCTTTTGAGATATTCCTTATTGTGTTATTACTTGGTTAATTCTTGTTAATTGTGGTAATATATATATTAAAGAAATGGGATCGTGTGGCACGCCGACCACTTTTATAATAAGAAATGGGATCGTGTGGCACGCCGACCACAAAGTGATTTGAATCTTGGCATTGGCCATAGTTGCCGGTAGCCTATTGATACAGTTGGGAGCGGGTGGTACGCCTACCACAAGATATAATTATTGATACAATGGGATCGGGTGGTACGCCTACCACAAGATATAATTTATTGATACAGTTGGGAGCGGGTGGTACGCCTACCACGAGTTATGAAAAGAAAAGTAAAGAATTGAGACACGAAAGTAAGACTTAATTATGTTGATTAGATTAATCTGGATATTATGAGTTATTGGTTGTTATTGCAGAGCAAAGTATTTCCTTATAAATGTTTATGTACATATATATATATATATATATATTGCAACTGCACAGGTTTATGTGGGTGTCTGGTCCTAGGCTTGTCACTACTTCGCCGGGATAGGCCAGGCACTTACCAGCACATGGGGTCGGTTGTGCTGATACTACACTTCTGTGCGTTTTTGCACAGGTCCAGGTTACGATCAGGAGCAGCAGCAGTAAATCGATTGCGTGGGAGTTGATCACATTTGAGACCGAGGTAGCTTGCAGACGTCCGCAGGGCCGGCGTCTCTCTCTCTTTATTTATGTCACTAGCTGTAGTCTCTTTGTTCCGAGACAAACAGAATTATGTTATATTTCTTTCAAACTCTTATGTGTAGTTTTCAGTAGTAGTTCGTGAGTTGGTGACTCCACGTCTTGGGTAGAGGATTTCGGTATGATTTTCATCTTGTAATTAGTTATTTCTATTTCGATAAAGTATTCCGCATTTATTTAATTAAAATTGTGTTAAAAACAGGATAGTATGAATACAGTGGCTTGCCTAGCTACCACGAGTAGGCGCCATCACGATCCCGATGTTGGGGAAAAATCCGGGTCGTGACATAAGTGATCAGTAATGAGGAATTTTTGCCCATTCGCATATTCCATATGAAGCATTTTTGAAAGTTTTGACTGTATCCTGCTTCATGGATTGCATACATATCCTGGGCTAAACAGGAATCAGGTCAGTGTAGTTCAGGAATGTCTGGTAGTTGAGACTACCAGGGAGCTGTGATCTTATTGTTGTTGCTTGTTGTTGCTGCTTGTCGATCCCCTTATTACGATGTGGTAAAGATAAAAGAAGCTAGCCTAATATATGCTCTATGATTTACAGAAATCCTATCTATGTCTTCCAACTTGTTCTCGTGTTGAACTTGTATCTTTCATCACTTTGATTGTGTCCATTCTTCAGATGGACTCCTGCTTACTATTGCTTGAAAAACTATTCCCTTCTTCTTCTTCTTCTTCTTCTTCTTCAGGTGGGCGCCTGCTTACAGTTTGCTTGAAATATATTCCCTTGTTCTTCAGGTGGGCGCCTGCTTACAACTTTCTTGAAATGTATTCCCTTGATCTTCAGGTGGGCGCCTGCTAACAACTTGCTTGAAATGTATTCCCTTGTTCTTCAGGTGGGCGCATGCTTACGTCACACAAAATAAAGAAAATTTTGCCCCAATTTGATAACTGGGTGCATGACATTACTGAATATTAACTTGCGATAAAATTGTGCTATGCTTTCTTTATTCTTCAGGTGTGTGCCTGATTGCTAAGCTTGAAAAAGTATTCCCTTATTTTTCAGGTGGGCACCTGCTTACAGCCTGCTTGAAATGTATTCCCTTGTTCTTCAGGTGGGTGCCTGCTTACAACTTGCTTGAAATGTATTCCCTTGTTCTTCAGGTGGGCGCCTGCTTGCTAAATTTTGCAAAGATATTCCCTTATTCTTCAGGTGGGTGCCTGCTTGCTAAGCTTGAAAAATTATTCCCTTATTTTCCAGGTGGGAGCCTGCTTACAGTCTGCTTGAAATGTATTCCCTTGTTCTTCAGGTGGGCGCCTGCTTTCAACTTGAAAAAGTATTCCCTTGTTTTTCAAGTGGGCGTCTGCTTACAACTCTCTTGAAATGTATTCTCTTATTTTTCATGTGGGCGCCTGCTTGCTAAACTTTGCAAAGATATTCCCTTATTCTTCAGGTGGGTGCCTGCTCACTTAAAAACAAAGAAAATTGTATGCCCGAGTATGGTAACTGGGTGCAGGATGTTGCTAAATATTGACTTGTGATGAAATTGTGTTGTACTTCCCTTATTTTCCAGGTGGGTGCCTGACTGCTAATCTTGAAAAATATTTCCTTGTTCTTCATGTGGGCACCTGCTTATAACTTGAAAAAAATATTCCCTTATTATTCAGGTGGGCGCATGCTTGTAACTTTGAAAAGATATACCCTTATTCTTCAGGTGGGTGCCTAATTGCAAACTTTGAAAAGATATTCCCTTATTCTTTAGGTGGGTGCCTGCTTGCTAAACTTTGAAAAGATATTCCCTCCATGTGGGCACCTGATTGCTAAACTTTGAAAAGATATTCCCTTATTCTTCAGGTGGGCGTCTGATTACATTATATAAAACAAAGAAAATTTATGCCCCAGTTTGATAACTGGGTGTAACAGATCATTACATATTCAATTTTTAAAGATAAAAGGTAATACTTCCCTTATTATCCAGGTGGGTGCCTGATTATTGAGTTTTGAGATGGATTCCATCACCTATTGTTGCTTTCTTTTGAACTGTTTTCCCTTATTTTCCAGGTGGGTGCTTGATTGCCAAAATTTGCGCTCCCTTGCTATCCACATGGTCACATTCACTTTAATATGATTAGTAAGAATTTGAATCTTTTGTTCCTGCTCTAATCAAATAACAATTTGTTAGTATAAAACGGTGGTTAGTTGCTGGCATTCTTGTTGGCCATGATTCCACTTTTGAATTTGCTCCATCTTGCTTCTTGTATTGCCTCGCCATAACTTCTGGCTATCCTTCAAAATTTTCTGATCCCAATGACCCAAATGTTTTCCTTGCGCCTTTCTCTTGTTGTTTCTATCCTTTTGCTTTCCTCCAAATATATAATTGCCATATGTTCTTTTGTTTTAAATTGTCCTTTGAGGAACCCCAATCTTGTTGTGCCATATAACTGAGAAGCTAATAATTAGCTTCAAATGACAATGTCTTATAGACAAATTTCAAGTAAAAATGAAATGCAATGACCTCGAAGTTTTGAGGGTAGGAATATTTTTTTTTAAATGGATGAGACTTATCTGAGTGGGAAGGACGATTCATTTGATCATGCCATGCATTCGGATTAACCGACCCAGTCTATCCAACCAATCAATTGTCAATTTCCATTTTTGCCAACTTTATTTCACCACCCGATTTTAACAAACCCACATTTTGCTTGCTTTGCCGCTTTTCTACCACAAACTTCTTTCTCACTTTCGCCTTATGGTGCCCGTGAGGGTTTTCACCAATAAGACTCTCTCATTTTATTTCTCTCAACTCACATCGCCTTACAATGCCCCTGAGGGTTGTCACCAATAAGACTCTCTCATTTTGAATTTCTTGCCTTATGTCGCCTTACGGTGCCTGCAAGGATTTTCACCAATAAGACTCTCTCATTTTAGCTTTCTCACCTCACTTCGCCTTATGGTGCCCGCAAGGTTTTTGACCTATAAGACTCTCTCATTTTTATATTTTTATTTTTTCCTTCTTCTGGTATCAGAGTGTTGTCCATAGCATATCTTTCTTCACCTACTTGTACTATCATTTCTTGAAATTAATCATACGGTCTTTCTTTGGACCATAATGTGTCTTTTGGATGGATTTTAGAAAGAAAGGTATAAAGACTCAAAATTTCCAACTTGGATTTCAAGAATTACAACTTCCGGAATCGTATTTTCTACAATGATCATAACTTCTGTCCCAGTTTCAATCTTTCGGGACTCTTGGCTTTTCTTTCTGTTATGACTGGACCTCAGTGAGGCTACCTACGTACCCTTTCGGGATCAAGTCAAAACGTAGTTCGGATCATAAAATTGCTTCGTTGTTGCGATGTTCACTTCTTCCAGTTTTCTTCTTTGCATTTTTCTTTCTTTTCTTTTCCATTTTTCATCTTCTTCTTTTTCTCTTTTTTTTTTCTTCTTCTCTTTTTTTTTCTTCAACTTTTCCCCCTTTTCCATCTTCCTCTTTTCTTCTTTTCTTTGACATTTTATCATTCAGTTTTTGACTTTGTTGTTAATTCCGAAAGAGGGATATGAAAGAATAAAGTAATAAGGCACAAAGGGATAGCAATGGATAAAGTGTTTGGATAGCGAAACAAAATGCCTTCATCATTTCAGTTTCAAAAATATGACAAATACAATTAGATACATGAAAGAAATCATACATAATATCTTTTGACTACGTCAGAATTGATGGCCATTTCTACGTATTTTCCTTCTACATCTATTACATATAACGCTCCATTAGACAACACTCGTGATACATTAAATGGCCCTTGCCAATTAGGAGCGAACTTTCCTTTTGCCTATGCCCAATAAGGTAAGATGTGCCTCAATACCAACTGTCCGACTTCACTTTTACGCAGATGTACTTTCTTGTTATAGGCTCTGGCCATTCTCTATTGATACAGTTGCCCATGACATACTACTGCCAGTCTTTCTCGTCAATCAAACTCAATTGTTCTAGTCGGGCTTTAACCCATTCATCATCATAAATCTCTACCTCCGCAATGATTCGATGGGAGGGTATTTCAACTTCCGCGGGTATTACTGCTTCTGTGCCATACACTAATGAATAAGGGGTTGCACCTACCGAAGTGCGAACGGTAGTGCGATATCCCAGTAAAGAAAATGGTAATTTCTCATTTGATCACCTGTGGCTTGTGCCAGATACACCCCCATTCTGAGATACTCTTTAATGTCATGGAACCATGGTTCATTCGAGTTCCCCTTCTACTGTATTACAATATGCATTCTGATCACGAACCCGAATTTGTAACGGGTCCACATAAGCTTTATCTGGGTGATGTAACATAGATGCCATAGTGGCTAGAGCATCAGCAACTTCATTGTGGATTCTCGGGATATGCTTGAATTCTACGGACTGAAACCATTGGCATAGTTCATGTAGATACTACTGGTATGGTATGAGTTTTAAATCTCGTGTTTCCCATTCTCCTTGAATCTAATGTACCAAGAGATCCGAGTCACCCATGACCAAAATCTCTTGAACACCCATATCTATATCCATTCTCAGTCTCAATATACATGCTTCATATTCAGCCATATTGTTGGTACAAAAGAAACGAAGTTGAGTGGTGACAGGATAATGCTGACATGGCTCTAAAATAAGCACAACTGCAATTCCAACACCTTTGTTGTAAACATCCCCATCAAAATATAACTTCCAACCTGTCTTTTCATCTTGTTCAAATTCTTCAATATTCATTGCTTCTTCATCAGGAAAATATGTTTTCAGTGGTTCATATTCGTCATCAACTGGATTCTCTGCTAAGTGATCGGCAACTGCTTGTGCTTTCATCGCAGGTGTGAGTTACATAAACGATATCAAACTCTGTGAGCAGGATTTGCCATTTAGCAAGCCTTCCCGTGGGCATGGGCTTTTAAAAGATGTACTTTAATGGGTCCATCCGGGATATGAGATAAGTGGTATAAGCTGACAAATAGTGCTTCAATTTCTGTGCCACCCAGATCAAAGCACAATATGTCCTCTCCAATTGAGTATACTTCACCTCGTAAGACATAAATTTCTTGCTAAGATAATAAATTGCCTGCTTCTTTTTTCATGTTTCATCATGTTGCCCCAATACACAGTCGAAGGAATTATCCAATACAATCAAATAAAGGATTAAAGGTCTTCCTGGCTCTGGAGGAACTAATACAGGCGGATTGACCGGGTATTCCTTGATTTTATCAAATGCAGCTTGACATTCATCAATCCATTTTATTACAGCATCTTTCTTCAACAATCTAAAAATAGGCTCACAAGTTGATGTAAGCTAAGCGATAAATATGCTAATGTTATTCAACCTGCCGAGCAAACTCATCGCATCTTTCTTGCTCTTTGGCGGAGGCAACTCCTGGATGGCTTTGATTTTAGACGGGACCAATTCAATACCACGTCGGCTTACCACAGACCCCAATAATTTCCCTAACGGTACCCTAAAAGCACATTTTGTTGGATTGAGCTTGAGATTGTACCTACGAAGCCTCTAGAAAAATCTTCCTCAGGTCTTTAACATGGTCATATTACTTCCTGGACTTGATAATGACATCATCCACATAAACCTCAATTTCCCGATGTATCATGTCATGGAACATAGTAGTCATTTCCCTCATGTATGTTGCTCCGGCATTTTTCGGTCCTAATGGCATCACCCTATAACAGTATGTTCCCCAAGGCATAATGAATATAGTCTTTTCCGCATCTTCCTCGTCCATTAGGATCTGGTGATAACCCACATAACAATCCACAAAAGAACCAATCTCATGTTTGGCACAATTGTCAATTAATATGTGAATGTTTGGCAATGAAAAATTATTTTTTGGACTTACTTTGTTAAGATCTCGATAATCAACACACACCCTGGTTTTTCCGTCTTTCTTCGGAACTAGTACAACATTGGATAACCAGGTGGGATATTTGGTAACCCATATAACCTTTGCTTCAAACTTCTTATTGACTTCTTATTTTATTTTCACACTGATATCTGTCTTGAATTTCCTCAACTTCTAATTGATGGGCTGGTATTCCGAGTAAGTGGGCAATTTATGGAGTACCAAATCGGTACTTAGTCTCAGCATGTCATCATATGACCATGCAAATATATCTTTGTATTCATGCAGCAACTTTATCAAGTCCTCTCTGAGTGAGGATTCCAAATGGACGCTTATCTTTGTTTCCCGAATGTTTTCCTCATCCCCTAAATTAATGGCCTCCGTCTCATTTAAGTTTGGTTTGGGTTTCTCTTCATATTGGCTCAAATCCTTACTAATTTCTTCCAAAACTTCCTCGTCATCATACTCTGCCTCATTATCGCATTCAATTTCTTATTACTATTTGATTATCAAGACTGGGCTGGGAATTCCTTATGCATGACACATCATTGAAATCAGCGTAAAATGGATTGTACAAGAAAAGAAAAAATAAAAATAATAAGACTTATCAGGAATGGAGAAAGAAAGAAATTTCATTTCATTAAAATTTCAAAAGATAACAAGGCTTGACATGTCCGATTGGACAGAACATAAAATCTATATTACAGCCTTGAAATAAAATAGATTTAAAATGAAACAACAAATCTAACTACCACAACTCCCTTCTAGTCGGAAGAGGAGCAGCTTCCCAGTTATTCATCTTGGTTTGGGATCCAACAAATTGAACATCCATTTTACTTGTGGCCTCAGCCGCTTCTACCATATTCACATCTTCAAATAGTTTTTTCAAATCTTTCAAGCAGCTCCCTGTCTGGCTTTATTTCTGCTACGTTGGGCATGACCGTTGCTGGACGCCTTTTTGTACCAGGCCTGACGAATGAATGGGAGAGTTGGGGGACAGGCTTAGGGAGGATCCAACCTTTCTTTTTCAGTTTTTGGGCTCTTTTTATGTCAGCAATGGTTGGCTTAAAACCCAACCCAAAAGTGTTAATGATACCCAGAAGAGATACCGGCTGTATGATTCCCTGTAATGCAGCTCCTAATCCTTTCCCATGGAGAAACCCATTTTTCAACATCTTCGTAGCAACCATAATTGATACAGAAGCTATCTTGGGCATCGAAACATGCTCACCTTCAGGAATTTTATCAACAGATATAGTATCCACCACTTGATATACCCAGGGGCCTTTATCGCCCTCAACCTCTTCAAAAGAAGTGATGGTGTTGCAAGAATTATCTTCACCATACCACTATTTCTTGACGGTCCCATTCGAACTTTACCAACGGATGGAGTGAGGATGGAACAGCCTTCACCGCATGAATCCATGGTCGACCCAGTAGAAGAATACAGGATACAACAACATCCAAAACTTGAAATTCCATTGTAAACTTTACTGGTCCGATGGTAAGCTCCAATACGATGTCTCCAATAGTATTCTTTCCACCTGCTTCAAATCCATGCACACAAATGTTTTTCTTGTGGATTCTTTCATTATCAATTTTGAGCTTTCCCAAAGTAGACAAAGGGCATATATTGGCACTTGACCCATTATAAATCAACACGCGGGTCACTATCGACTCTTCACATTTCACACTAAGATACAAAGCTCTGTTGTGCTCCGTTCCTTCTATCGGCAGTTCATCATCTGAGAATGTCACCATGTTCACCTCCAAGATTTTATTTGCAATCTTTCCAAGATGACTCATTGTAATATTCTCGGGCATATAAGCCTCATTCAGGATTTTCATTAATGCACTACGATGTTCATCAGAGTGAATCAACAGAGACGGAAGAGATATTTGCGATGGCGTCTTTCTTAATTGTTCTACTATCGAATAGTCATGTGCTTTCATTTTCTTCAAAACTTCCTTGGCCTCATCCTCAGTAACAGCTTTCTTTACATTAGCCGGATTATCTCTGGTGAGTTTTGCTTTTCTTAATTCGTCGGGAGCAAAGCACCTCCCCGACCTTGTCAACCTGTGGGTCTCACAAATTTCATCTTTAATCTCCTTCCCTCGATACATGACGGTCACCTTGTTGTAATTCCACGGCATAACTTTAAAATTCATAACGGGCATTTGAGTAACCGGTTTGATAATGACCAGCTCTATTTGTGCCCCTTTTACAGTCAACACATGTTTTACACTTGCTCCTGGAACTATCACCTTCAGTGGATCGGGCTCTGTTACCGCCACTGGCTCATTCACCACTTGCTTGATCGCAATCACCGCTTTCTCACCCATTGCATTCTCTTCTACCTTGCCTCCACTTGCCTTAATCATTATTACAGTTTGAGAAGGCTTCTTGCAACCTCAGCTTTGTATCAATTCTATCGTATGAGCTTCAAGATGAAAAGGTAAGGGGTTTTGTGTGATATTGGGAGCTTCGAGAGCCTGAACTTCAATTCTTCTTGAATCAATAAGCTCATATATTGTGGTTTTTAGATTCCAACACTTTTCAGTATCGTGTCCTGGAGCTCTCGAACAGTACTCACAACTGACAGACTAGTCCAGGTTCCTCGGTGGTGGGTTAGAGATTTTGGATTCAATGGGGTTCAGGATTCCGAGTTGCCCCAGTCTATGAAACAGACTGGTGTATGATTCACCCAAGGGAGTAAATGTTTTCTTCTTTTGCATCCTATCATTCATGACACCGAAATTAGGACGGAGACCTGTTCCACCGGGATTCTTAGATGTTTTGGGTGATGGGTATGTGTTCTGAGTGTGGTAAGTATTATGAGGTGCTGGTGCTCAGCCATGGTGTAGGCGGTGGTGGGTAGGTTTGAGCATGGTGTACATAAAATTGTGGAACAAGGGGAGGATAGTAGTGTTGTGGTGGTCCATATAGTACTGGTGAGTAGGGTTGATGATGTGGGCGAGGTTGATGGTAGTATGGATTAGGATTCTTGGACCATGATCTTCCTTCTACAACGGCCACCTCTTATTTCTTCCTTTTCCCAAGAGCTCCACTAGTGCTTGTTTGAATTGCCTGGGTTGTAGCTTTTATGGCTCAATAGCTCATAATTCTGTTTGATCTTAAACCTTCCTCAACCATGCTCCCTATCTTAACGACTTCGTTAAATGTTTTCTCGATGGCTGATACTAAATGCCCATAGTATGTCGGCTCTAAAGCTTGTAAGAAGTAGTCCATCATCTCTCCTTCTTTCATAGGTGGGTCTACCCGAGAAGCTTGTTCTCTCCACCTGAAGTCGTATTCTCAAAAACTTTCTCCTAGCTTCTTCTCTATCTTTGTCAATGAAAGCATGTCAGGAACCATCTCCAAGTTGTACTGAAAATGATTAGCGAATGCTTGGTCCAGGTCATCCCAAATAAACCATCTAGCGTGGTCTTGCCTGGTGTACCACTCTAGGGCCGATCCGCTAAGACTTTGGCTAAAATAAGCCATGAGTAACTCATCTTTACCGCTGACACCTTGCATTTTGCTGCAGAAGCCTCTCAAATGTGCTACTGGGTCGCCGTGACCGTCATATAGATCAAATTTCGGGAGCTTGAAACCTGCCGATAACTACACTTCCGGGAATAAACACAAATCTTTGTAAGCTACACTCACTTGGCCTCCAAGGCCCTGCATATTCCGAAAACATTGTTCAAGACTCTTCATTTTTCGGATCATCTCTTCCTGTTCAAGATTTTTGGATGGTTTTTCCTCCTTGTCCATGTTGATGAGAGGAGAATAAGAATCATGTTGTCAGAAAGTAGGTTCTGGAGGATAATAATGATTGTCTTGAACATGAAATAATGGTTCACTGGATGATTTGTGTAATGTGGCTGGTGGAGGGGCCACATATACGGGAGTGACATGTGGTGGTGGTGGTGGAATCTGTTTAGGTGGTGAAGGGAGTGGTGCTTATGAGGTAGTTGCATAGTAAGGTGGGTATGTGGGGTAAGCAGAGGATGAGTTCACGATGGGTGGGTCCTGTGCTTGGACCGGTGGAGGGATATAAGCAGGATTGGCTGGGTATGTGGGTAAAGGTTGTCCATTCGCCCAGGCCTGGTACATCACGGCCATCTGCTGCTTGAGATTGTACATCTCTTCTTTCATAACACCCACATCTACCACCTCATCTTCCCTGGCTGGGTCCACAACCGCAGCCTTAATTTCCTGAGTGATTGCCTTTGTCATATCTTTAGAACGAGTGTTGTAATGATTGGTTGCCACAATGCCAGCTACAAACCACCTAACTGGACTCAGCAACAATAATACTCGTTAGCGGTTAGGTCATAATTGATCAAATAATCGCATGTTGGGATCATATACATACTTTTGCTTGGCAATATGCATCATCCCAGCTTTATTATCTTTTAGTTATTTGCCTCTCTCATTTTGTCAATTCTTTTGTTTTGGCTTTTTCTTCTTTTTTTTCATTTTTTTCATTGTTTTTATCACCACCCATTTTCCTATCTCTCTTTGGTCGATCCTATAAATTTGCCTACCGCATAGGTGTTTAAAAAAAGTCAAAAGATCATAAGTACAGATTTTTGGGATTTTCAAATTTATTAATAACCAATCATTGGTTACAAAGATAAACTCTAAGATGATAATGTGACGACCCGGACCGTCGTCATGGGAATTACCACCCCGTTATCTTGCATTTATGTGTTTTATGCTTTTATATCGGTTTTAGAGTCTATCGGGTGAGTTAGGAGTAATTTGGATTGAAAATGGGGCAAATAGCCTCTTTGAATGAAGCTTGAATATGGAAAGTCAACCTGGAGTTGACAATTTAGCTATAGTACTCCGAATCGGATTCTGATGATTTGGTTAGTTCCGGGAGGTGATTTGTGACTTAGGGGAGCAATCGGAATTGAATTCGGAGGTTCGGTGTAGAAATAGGCTTGAGTTGGCTAAGGTTGAATTTTGGCGAAATCCGATCGGTAGGTGAGATTTTAATCTGGGGATCGGAATGGAATTCTGACAATTTCTGTAGCTTCGTCATGTAATTTTGGATATGTCTGTAAATTTTTAGGTCATTCGGACGTCGTTTGGTCAGGTTTTTGATCGAATGTGTAATTCGGAAAGTTTTAAGGAATTTAGGCTTGAATTCGATGTGAATTGTGGGTTTTGGTGTTGTTAGATGCGTTTTGAGGGTCGGACCAAGTTTGAATAAGGTATTAGGATGTGTTGGTGTGATTGGATGAGGTCCCGGGGGCCTCGGGGTGTTTTCGGGTGGTTAAACGGACGAAATCATGGATAATTGCAGGTTGGAAATTTTCTGGTTCTGTTGTTTTCGCCCCTGCGGAAATTAGGGCGCATAGGCAAGTCCGCAAGAGCAGACTATGTAGCGCAGAGGCGCTAGGCTTCACGAAAGCGGATCCTGTTCTTCTGAGGCGGTGTCGCTGGTGCGAATGGTGTGCCGCAGAAGCGGTCTAGCAGCGGATTGGAGAGATCCGCAGAAGCGGAATGTTGGTCGCTTAAGCGAGTCCGCAGAAGCGGGCTCTAGTGCGCATGAGCGATGGATTTCTGCATGAGCGGTTATGTGTACGCAAAAGCGGACGCGCGGAAGCGGTCCTTGGCTCGCAGAAGCGGAAGTGGCCGGCTAGGCCTGGGATTCGCAGAAGAGACCAGTTGGTCGCGGATTCGGTCTCGCAGAGGCAGAATTTGTCCACAGAAGCGGAAATCGCAGAAGGATTAATAATATCAGAAGTTAGAAATTTTAGAACACTCTAAAACATTTAGGGCTCGGTCTAAAGAGGCGATTTGGGCGATTTTGAAGAGAGATTCAAGGAGATTCTTCAGGTAATCAACTATGGACTCAAATTATGATTTGTATTGATAAATTATGCAATTATCTCAAGAAAATGGAGGAATTAGGGGTGTATAATGGAGGTTTTTCACCCTAGGCTTGAATTATAGAAAATCAAGGAATTGAATGGGTAAATGGAGTCCGAATTTGGTAACTTTTATATGCCTAGACTCGTGTTGAGACGAGGGTTTCGAATATGTGACTTTCGTAATTTTTCGAGAAGCGTACCGAAAGTCGGGTTTTGGCAACTTTGTAGTTTTTGGTGTAAATTGAGTTGTTTTGACTGGGTATCATCCCATTGGCCTAATTTGATATGTTTCTACTATATTTGATCAGATTCTACGCGTGCTGAGCTTGATTCTCGTGGAAAGGGAATCGCGGACTAGTCATCGAGCCGTATTGAGGTGAGTAATGGATGTGGGTGATGACCAGCGGGTTAGAAACCCCGGTATACCACTTTGTGACGTTGTATAGTGGCGAGACATGTACTCTCTTGTGAGTGCGGGGTCGATTGTGATTTGGGGACTATGGCTTAGTCCGACCTGTTGATACTGTATTATGATATTGGCTATTCTTGAGCCGTTGAACCTCCTTCTCGGATGGTTGCGTATTATATTGTGATATTGGATACTCTTGAGCCGTTGAACCTCCTTCTCGGATGGTTGAATACATTTATGGGCTGTGAGCCAGTATTGGGATCCTGCGAGGATCGTTATCATTGTTCTGTGATATTGACATGCTAGTTTTACTACCAGTCCGTAGCTATTACTGTTATCATAATTTTCTAATCTCTGGAACTTTGACATATTGTTTTCAACTGAAAAATGATAGAAGAGCTTTCAAAACTACTTTTGAGCCTGCGAGGCTGCATTTGCGTATTAGCTAACTGGTAGTCGATCGTGCTGCACGCCGCAGCGTATATTCATGATATTGTGCTTGGGTTGTAGGAGCCCCTCCGGAGTTTGAACCCTCACAGTGAGCACGGGTACCCAAATTGGATAGGGCTACGCGCCGTAGCGGTCATTTCATGCATTGCATTGCATTTAGCTACATCTGCTAGTTGTTATACTGTGTTGTTGATACTTGTTGGCACATTACTGTTGATATTGAGCTGTTACAGGGTATTGGTTACAGCTTTACATAATGCTATATTAAGGTTTCTTATCTACGTTGTCTTACCACTGTTCATTACCACTGAGTCTGGCAGTACTCATTTTACTCCATGCACCTTGTGTGCAGATCTAGGTACTTCTCAGCAGTCCTGATCCGGTAGCTATTCAGAGGTGATATCTGCGGGATAGTCGAGGTAGCTGCAGAGTCCGCAGGACCTGACATCCCTTCCATCTGTCTTTTCATTGTGTTGCTATTTCTTTCCGCACTGAGTATCTTGTAAAAACACTATTGCACTTATGTTATCTGTAGAGGCTCTTGACTCTTGACCCCTCGGTCTATGGGGAGTTGCTACTATTTTGGGACTTGATCCCCGTATTGGTATTTCTGTCTTCATTGACTTATTTTGTTATGCTTAAATTGGGTAAAGTGAGCTCTTGGCTCCGAAATTGTTGTTGATTGGTCGGGCTGGTCTAGCAGTGTGTTGGGCGCCATCACGACCGGGTTTGGGGTCGTGACAGATAATTGTACTATAATCTTCTAATAATGCAGAAAAATGAAAAATACAGACTCGAATGCCTATCCTAAGAATACATCAAAGACCCTAGTGCCCGCGAGACATCGTTCGGTCTTGCCGCGAGCCTATATGCAAGTCCCCTTTGGACTTTGTCTAAATCACCTATTATTTGCTTCACAAATATAATTGTTGAGGCAAAGAATGTGGTCTGGATCATATCTTCACATATCTAGCATTTTCGAGTGATATAATGAGTAATATTGAGAATCCTTTCTCTAATCATTCCTTTTTCTTGAAGTAACCTCCTTATTTGTTCAGCACGAGCATCCAGAGTCTGTTGGATTTTCTCTTGAAGCTACCGTAGTTCCATTTCTAATCGTTCCAAGGCTGTGTATCAATGTTCTCTTTCCATACTAAACTCTTTCACTTGTTTGCTAATCTTGACCTCAACAGTGATAATCTTTTTCCTCAACCTAGCAACTTCGACATTATGTTCTTCCTTCAGCTGTTTAATCATACGGGCCCTTTCTTCTGCGTTCCTAGCTAATTACTTCCGAACCCAAGTTAATTCTTTTTCAGCTTTATCTAGGTCAAAACTATAATCGTTCACTTTTCGCCGCAAATTATCAATTAATTTTTCATCCCGGGCATTTCGAATAGGGGTTTTAGTTGCTGTTCTTATTTTCTGAATTTGAGCTCTTATGACCTCATTTTCTTTAACCAGTTGCTTCTTTTCACCGTCATCAGTTGCTATTTGCACGCTATTTTCGAACTTGAGGTCTTGAAGTTGTTTTTCTAGCATGCTGATTTTTGCTCGGTATTTGTTTTCTTTAGTCAACCAATCCCATTGCTCTTTTGACAGCTCGATAAATTCTTGGATGTGAGGTCTCTTCGCTGGCCTTTCATGCTCACAATCTCTTCTATACCATGCGAAGTAACCAGTTGACACTTCACCTTTGGCCCGATCCCTTATACAAGTGCCTGATTTCAAACATTGGCATTCATTCCAGATTTGACGGTTATTTGCTTCAGGAAATTGCCCGTCAGGACTAATCTCAATTACTTGAGTGCTGAGGTCTCCATCTTTTGGCACTATTTGATATCTTCCGAATTGCCATAAAACTCTATATGGAGCATAGAGTTGAATACTTTTAAGCCCCATTAAGAGAAAGTGCAATCCTTCTGCCGGCATGTATATAATTTCATTGGCAGGTAGCCACCTGAATGTCCATTCTATCTGGCTAGCTGTAAGAGATCGGAAGTATGTGGTCCAACCCTTAAACCCTTTCGGCAACTTGACCACTTTTATCCTTGTGTAGAATTCTTCTATGCAAGTTCTTTCCGAAGACCCATAACTCAAAAATTGAGGATGATGGCACAAGTGCTCGATCATCCACATTTGTAATAGCAAATTGCATCCCTCGAATAAATCTACTCCGACTTTACAAGCTATAAGGGCACGAAAGATATTGGATACTATCATAGGCGCCAAAGTACTATTATCCTGCGTAAGGAGAGTATTGACAATTCCGGCTATTCTTATATCGATGTTCCCGTCTTTCCTTGGAAACATAATCAAACCCAAAAAGGCCAACATGAAAGCAAAACGTCTATGTTCCTCCCATTTTGCACGGTTTGCTTTGCTGTAGAGTTTGTTTGCCGGGTTATTAAAACCTCCGATATGACCATATCTATGGTATATGAAATTCATAGTGCAAAACCCATTGGCCAAATCTTCATTATGAACGCTTCGGGCTATTTTCAAGGAATCCAGGAATCTATGGGTATTTGTCTTTTAGGGGAACCTCATCTTTCCCAATATAACTAGCAATCTCCTCTAGTGTCGGAGTAAGCTCGAAGTACGAGAAATGAAGCATATTGTGTGCCAGATCCCAACAGATAACCAAGGCTGTAATGATGTCTCCCCGGGGTATAATATCAAGCAACCCGATAAGACCTTTCAAATATTTCTTGACCCCGTCTTGTCCGTCTTGACCCAAATCATTCCACCATAGACGTAACTCAATGGGATTTTATTCATTAATGAGAAAGGTGATTTAATCACAAGTTATTTTGACCCCAAAAAGATAATATATTTTTTTCAAAGAAAATTCCAAGACAAAAGTCCCAATTTTGCAAATACGACCTTTCAGCACTTCAACCGAAGATTTTAAGGTTGTACTCTTTTTTAGGGATAAACTCAAAAGTGGCCATTTTTGCACGAACAGCCCTTCGGCGCCCTTTCGGGACATTCAACTATTATGTCAAAATGGCATCACTTTGGATTTATTGATATTTTTGGATATTTTTTTGAAAAATGCGTGGTTGGACCCGTCAAGGATTGCCTACATATCTCGCCTAGTGGTGAGAATCAAACCAGCGTAGTTCGGTTAAATTATTTTTAGACCAACTATTTTTAATTTTGACAAAACTAACTTATTTAAACTATTTTTCCTCAAAATTTGATAGAATTTCAACAGTATTTGGACATCGGTTTCGTCAATTACTATTTTTCTCTTTTCTCTCCCTCAATTCTTCAGCCGGTCAGCATAACGACCCAAGACAAATAAATGCAACATATAATCATGTCGGTCTTTTCATATTTAGGTCACCTGTCCTAGACGGACTCAACCTCTGTGTTGCATCCCCTAAGTCAGATATGATGCAAATAATCGTCCTAATTCTAGGCTCAATATCCTGGTTTTATTGGTTCTAAACTGCGCACCCTAGCGGACAACTCAAGTCGAGGAGCGGGCTACGTACCAGGGACCCGCGGGCTCGTCCGACTTAGTAACTTGTCCGGCCTCTTTTCTTATTTGGGTATGACACTAACAGAATGGGGAATCTCAACCCGTAAGAACATCCCCGGAGGTAAGAAGAGAAGGGTTTTCGGCGCAGTTTTATATACAGTTCACATAATAGCAAAGCGGTAAACATATAGCACATTAATCAAAAACATATAGGGAAATTAGATATAAACAAATACAGCAATTTAACTGAGCTCGAATTCTTAAACCCTGAATCGAAGTTCTGAATTTCTTATCCCCAGCAAATTCGCCAGAGCTGTCACACCTCCTTTTTACGCTAGCTTCACTAGGAAGCCCCTCTTATTTTACTACACCCCGGGAAGGGATATAATAATGAAGGGAAATGAGTTTTTCCAATTTAAGGACAGTCAGAACGAGATTAGTTATTTAAATTTTCAGAGTCGCCACTTGAGAATATAATGGTGTCCCAAGTCACCGATTTAATCTCGAACCGAGGAAAGTTTGACTCTGTTATAGACTACAGTCTGCGAACTAAAAATTCGGATAAGGAATTCTGTTAATCCAGGAGAAGGTGTTAGGCACTCCCAAATTTCGTGGTTCTACACGGTCGCTCAACTGTTATATTTGCTTTTATCTAATTTCTATATACTCCAATTATGTGCATTATTAATATTCCGCTTTATTCATTTTAAGGAATTGCAACGTCGTGAAAATGTATTTTTTGAACCACACCGTACTAGTACGCCTGTGGCCTTAAATACGTTTCGACTTCGTTGAGAATAAGATTTTGGTCACATAAATATGCACTCGTAATTAAGAATGTATATTAAAATTGTGCCTAAAATATCTACGTCTTATTACTTCGAGAAAGACCGCAAAATTAGCTAAATGATCCTTCCGAATCTAAGGATTTTTTAATAATTATTTGAGAGCCCTGTATATTTTGCCTTCTAACGAGGCTCATCTCATTTCATTTTTTAAGGTCAAGCCTATAGTGTACTATGTATTCTATTATTTTTTTTGACTTATCTAAATAATGACTAATGTTATCTAATTAATATTTTTATGTCCAAGCCTTTATGTGATTGGGCCTGGAAATTGATCCAGTTGAGGGGTAATGCACAACTGTGCACAAGGCTCATCCTAGCCCACCTCGTACACACTGGTTTACTCATATGAGTATAAAGGACTATGATTATTGACTCTGGGCCTTTTTGCCCGATCATGCCCAAATTATAGACAAAATCCAAAAGAACAGTAACAAACATAGTTATTAAACTGCTAGTCTACACGCAAAGCTTTTAACATTATATTATCAAAATTTCCAAAGGGCAATAGTACTGAGTTTCTATTCGTGCATTATTGTTATAAACTCATTCAAGTTTTTGATACTACTGTTGTTAAATAACTTGTATATTAACTATCTTGATTCACTGATTCGTGCTATTAGTTATCATTTGAAGCACTAATTATTCAGATGTAAAATTACATTATCATTTTTTGCTCGACTGGATACATTAAACTAAATCTACAGTAAACATATTCGAGTTAAGGCCTGTTCATATTTAAATTCCTGTTTCGCATCATGCTAATGAGTTTTAACGTGAGTTTAAAATCCAAAATTAGTTTAAACAACTCAGGACCATTAACGAAAATTAAATCTAACTAACTCATACTTTTCAAATTATCAACTGTTAATACGGAAATTATACTAACAAATGCATTTCAATTATATTTCATGGTTTAATAACTAATGAAGATCTGAAAGTCTCAATTAATGGGCTTTAACAAGTTTTCTAATCTATAATCTAGGTAACTTGTTTTCTACTGATCTAGTTCATGTGATTTCTACATGAATATCTAAACTAACAACTTTAAGGAATTATTAGTTCGAGTCCGTAGTTAATACAGTCAACAGTCCAAATTATACATACAATTAACCAAATAAATTACATATAGATCTATAGCATTCTATATCTACAACATAAACAAAATTAGAACTAACAAAACTAATCTAATAGTTTTATATCTTCAAAAATTCTGGTTACATCTTCGAAAGTTCAGAAGTGTACCTGGACAAAAGTGAGATAAACTCAATGAGTCTACGGCAAAAATAGAGGAAGAAGATCAGCAATGACAGGACTTCAACAAGCAATAACCAGCAAATCCACAACAATAACACAACAACAGAATCAAATCCAAACTTAAACCAAATAACTTCTCAAAGAAAACCACAGAGTAAACAGCTTCAACCACCAAAATCAGCACAGAACAATAGACGAGAATACCAAAACTTAAGAGATTTCCACTTGAATTTAAATCAAAACCAATAGAACAGTAGTAGTGCTATGAAATTTGAACTATTAAACCCTTTCAGAACTTTTCGAACCCTAGAGTTGCAAAATTTCTGAGTATTTTTAAACTTATAAAACTTCTGAACCTCCTATAATGTGGCCTAAGAAGGTCTATTTATAGAACAAAATGGGAGGGAATTTTGAAATTAATATTCTGAATTTCCACCCCTTATCTTATGAATTATTTTCAAGTTAATACTCCTAGTTTATCCATAAATGCACTAGAACCCCTACTAGAAGGTTCTAGTGGCATCTTTATTGTTCTAATTACCCTTAATTGTCCCTGTTACCCTCACTTGCTTTCAACTTCTACCTATTTACCCGTTCATTGTACCCAGAAAGCCCATTATTATTCAATCATTTACTCACGAACCAGGCAGTATTGCCTTTTATACCCTTATCCCGTTAGTTCATTTACAATATACCATTTATCCTTTCCCCCTTAGCCCTGTATTTTTCCTTTAATTACCCATTTAACCCCCTTGTTCAATCAAAAACTTAAAAGTCAAAGTCAAAATCGAATTGCAAAAACAGCCAACAATAAACAATTTTACAGATATAGTCAAATTAAGACTAAGTACTCAATTAATAAGATTCAAGGGAACAAATTAATCATAGGTAGAATCTAATCAACAGAATACTCAATCACTAATTTTAAAATTATCAAGTAAGAACCCTAAAAATAATCTAAGTATGGCTATGAATAGCAAAACATGTGATTTCTGACTAAGAACTTTTATTATAAAAGAGAACTATAACCATGTGATTCTAAAGTAAAAAAAATCAGAAAACTACACAGTTACACGCATGTTTTTCACAACTAAGCACAATCAGAAGGCAACTAAGCATGTAATAGAACTCATAATTATTAGAGAGGCAAAGAAACAGAAAAAAATAGAAAAGATCTGGAAAAACACGTGCAAAGTAGAAAACCCAGGATTAGGGTACTTAGCTTTTCGACTCTTGTTTTCTTTCTTTTCTTTCTTTCTTTCTTTCTTTTGTTTTCTTTTCTTCATTTTTATCACTTTTCTTGATTATCCAGCATCGAAAGTTCAGGAGCCATTTTCTTGGCTTTTATTCTTCAGGCAGACTCCTCGAGTCTTTTTGTAAGAAAGGCTCTTAGGAAAAGGAATATCAGGGTTATAGGTTTAGTAGGATGATTTTTGGAGTAGGGGTGTTAGCAGGAGTAGGGTTCCGGCGATACATTTTTTAACATTCGAAGGGTTTGAGGTTTATTCGAGGAAAACTACCTCGTGGGGGTTGAAGAGGATGAGGAGACGATCATATGGTGTTAATGACAGACCCTGGTTCAAAAGTGGTGGTCGCCGGAGTAGGGTTCCGGTGACACCTTTTGGTTTATTCAGGGTTTTCTAGGGGAATTGATAGGGTAGGGTGGAAGAAAAGAGGGAGACGGTGAAGGGGTGTTAATGGCGGACTGATTAACGGTGGTGGTGAACCAACGCAGGTGAAGTTCCAGCGATGGTAGAGAGCACATTAGGGCGGCTAGGGTTTCTCATTTAGGGACGAAGAGTGTATAATGAAATAATGTAACGTTTTTAATACCTTTGATTGATCTGAGACCGTTGGATTAAACGTACCAACGACTCAGATTCAATTGCCCTAATTACGATGCCATTTTAGTTAACTGGTCATTTAATTGTGACCCTCAGATTAAAGCTGCCAACGGTTCAGATTGATTCTAACAACCGTTACTCATGGGACGTTTGATCAATTTTTCAATGGTCCAGATTCAATTATGTTGGACGATGTCGTTTGGTTCAGTATCAAGGCTGACCGGTTTTCCTTTCATTTGGGTTTGGTCTGTGTGTTATATCATTTGGGCCAATGAATTGTAATTGGCCCAATTCTTTGTATATTGTATTTGTACTTTGCATTATACATTGTATTTTTGTATTTTCGTATTATATATTTTTGTATTTATTTTATTTTCTGTATTTTTATATTTTACTCTTGTGTTTATTATTCCTTGTATTTTTCTTGTATTTTCTTTTAATTTTCTTATTTTTTTTAAATTAAAGAGTAATTAATTTTTATTGTTGGTATTTTCTAATTAATACAAAATGTATGATATTTTGATTTTTCTTTGTTTTGTATTTTCCAAAAACAATAAAATCTTGGTATTTCCATTTGTTTATGAGTTATTATTAAGCAAAAAATTATCAACAAATTGCCACACAAATTCAAAAAATCATTTTTGCCTATATTTTGGAATAATTTGTTTGGGGCAAAAATCACGTGCTCACATTTTTATTCTAGGATTTTTCGTTGATAGAGAATTTGTGTCAAAGGAAAAAGAAAAAAAGAAAAAAATCTGATAAGCTTGAGTTTAAAATAGGTTATAGATCATTAAGTCTAAAAAAATTGAAAAAATGAGAGATTTTGTTTCTTTTACTTCCATTATGTTGTCATAGTAGTCCTTGAGGTAAAAAGAAAAAAAATGGGAATGTTAGTTTGTTTACTTTATTTTTGATCTTCCAGAACTACGCAAAGATCTAATTCATGCGGGGTCATGATACATAGGCAACCTATAGAGTTAGATCGAATCATTTTATTAAAAAAATTAAAAAAGGAAAAAGAAGAAAGAAAAGAGAGAAAAAATGAAAAAAAGAGAGGTAAAATCATGGCATGTGAGAAATGAGAGGAAAGGAAAGAGTGATAATTAGAAGAGAAAAGAGGAAGGAAAACGAGCAAGCAAGTGCTAGAAAAGCAAAGAAAAAAGAGGTTGAAATGAACAAATTGGGATGATGCCAACTGACCTTTGTACCCTCGAAGTCATTTTAGAACCGATAATTGTGGCTAGGTGCATTGCACATAAAGAGAGATTATCTTATGTTAAATGCCCTAATGCTATAATAATGGATTCATTTTGTTATATTCATAGCATAAGGGTGGTTGGTTTGTGGTTTTTAAGTGGTAACTCTTCTCTACACCACAAAGTCAAAGGCAATGGCAGACAACGACCGAACTGAGTTGGTTGATACCAGTGCCAAAAACAATTGGTTGAACAGGACAATGGGTTGGTTGAAGAGGTAAAGATGTTAAAAAATACATGGTAGACATGTACGAGGCCTGGATGATTGGGAAGGCACCACACCTGCCACCACCTAGCTTCCTAGATGCTACCCTTATCCAAACTCCAGTCATGGTGCCGGATGATCCTCCATTCTCTCCAGATACACCTGCTTACCACAACTTTCCCAACCACCCTAGTAGCTCCATCACTCATCCTCCAACTATTTTTTCCCAGAAGTTCCTTCATGTCACTTCCAATATCCCCGACAATGAACACCCACTAAAAGCTCATGATGACCAATACTACCATGTAGATGTTCCCACAAGGTTCCTCACTCATACAAGCAGAGCCCTTAGGATGAGCTTCATGTGGAACATGAGAAAGTCACAGGACGAGAAGGGTGAGATGAGATACCCAGGAGGCTGAAACGCATAGAACAGTCCTTAAAGAACAAGCAAGGAATGGGAGACCAGGTTAACATGTCTTACAAAGAGTTGGGTACGTTCCCTGACGTTTGCCTGCCTGCGGGGTTTAAAGTGCCAAAGTTTAACTTGTATGATGGGGATGGAGATCCGGTAGCCCACCTGAGGGTCTATTGCAGTAAAATGAGTGTGTTGGAGAGAAAGATGACTTGTTGATGGCATATATCAGTAAAAGCTTAACTGGGACAGCTTTGGAATGGCATAATCGTCAAAATGTAGGGAAGTGGCATATATCGGGCGACATGGCTCAAGATTTTGTGGGACGCTTTCAGTGCACTATAGAAATTGTCCCAGACCACTCCTCCCTATCTCAGATGGAAGAAACCCAAGGAAAGTTTTAAGGATTTTTGGCTCAGATGGAACGAACATATTGCTCGGGATATCCCTCTTATTAATAGGGAATGTGTTGCTGAGCCCCGCCGACGATAAGATCCGGTGGTCATTCTTTCTAAACGCTTTCAGCCACAATACCGACCGTGAACATCCCCAAACTCCACATAAGCCACTCCAGTATTATCCGCCGAACAACATATGGTCGTCTGTCCAACCAATAGGTCACTCCCTAGGGCGAGCACCAGCATCTCAAAATTCTCGTGTGCCTTCAAAGCATTTTCAACCATCCAACAATCCTATAAAACCGAGTCATGGAACGAAACAAAAGAAAAAAGATAATTTCACACCCATCGGAGATTCCTACACAAGTTTGTTTAAAAAGTTAAAGCATTCTAGCATGATCAAGTCACTCATTGGCTATACTCCATACCCATATGCGAAAGGCTTTAATCATGTTGTTCGATGCATGTACCACTCCAATGTCCAGGGGCATAACATTGAAGATTGTCGCTCTTTGAAAAGGAAATAGAAAGAATGATTCAAGACAGGGTAGTTGTGGTAAATGAAAGTGACATGAGAATGCGAATCTTCTTGGGAACTTGTTGGTTAAAGCTGGTAATGGTCTTGGCAATATTAATGCAAAAATTAGTGGCTAAGTTGCTGTGCTCGGTAATTGGAAAGACTCTCTTTTCTTGGTTAGCCAGAAAGGAGTTTTGGTGGTTTATTTTGTTGTCATTTATGTTGTCCGGGTTATTTTAGGGTTATAATCCGGATATTGCTTCTAACTCAAACCTTCAATCCTTTTATTTTGCCTAGTTCCGTTAGTCGTAGCAACTCATTTAGTGTTACCTAGTTTTGTTCCAGGGTTGTACCCCTGTTTGTTTTGCTTGTTTTGTTATTCGAACCGTTTCACCGTCTGTCTAATGCAAATTTCGGTCTTCTGTTATTTCTAGTCATTTTCTTTGTTTAGTTCTCTTCTATCCTTTTGTTTCATCTTTTGTCTTAACGCTATTTTTAGTGACATGACATACATGCAAAATTCTAGACCCGATGTTAAAAGTTAGTTTATTCATGAAGCATTGAAACAATTTTGAAAATGATATGGGCACTTGAGGGAAATAAGAATAGATTTGGACACTTTGAGATCATTTGAAGCCCGAACCATGTGAAATTCGGGAAGATAGAACATAAAGAAACACTATTGAAATGCATTATGCTACATCAGGTAGAAGCTAACGGCAAGTTGCCTCAAATTGGCAGAGGTCATTCGTGGTAACGAAGAGTTTTGTCCAACAGTGCTTTAAAATTGATAATGTAGAAAGTGGATATGGTTATCAAGTCTAGTACAATCAAAAGATGTTACAACTGTCTTCGTTGGTTTGACAAAGGCATTTTGTTCTTCTATCTAAACACTTTATACTTCGCTACCACTTTAAGCCTTATCTACTTTCTTTCATACCCATCTTTTGGGATCAGTAGCAAAGATAAAAAACACAAGAGTGAAAGCTAAGTAAAGAAAAAAGAGAAAAAGAAAAAGAATGAAAAAAGAGAGAAAAAGAAGAGAAAAAGAAAAAGAAAAAGAAAACCAAAATATGCTGCACGATATTCACAAGAAAACCAAAACGGAACAGCAACATCTAAAATATTTCTCATGCGCTGTTTCCTCCCATGGCCATAGCTGGAGATATGACCACCACCCTAAACATCTTCTTGCTACTCCTTTCACCAAGGCTTTCATGCTCTGGCTTCATGCTGCTCTAAAGGTTTTTGATAAACGGTGATAGTATTCAATTTGCTGCATCCACAAAGAAAATAGAAGCAGTATAATAAGAGACAATGATTGGATTTAGCACAAGATGGCAAATGCCTTAAAACTAAATGACACCAGGAAACTATATCAGCTGTACCTTGTCGGAGACAGATGGAGAAATTTTCTCTAAAGCCCGTTTGAAATGTGACTCCTTGATAGTTGATGATGAGTCACCACAACTTGTACCCAATGCTCTCATTGCAGCCCGTTTATCTTCCAGTGCAACCATTGCAGCTTCATTCATCTAGCAATATTAAGCAGTTGGTAAAAGTCACACCTTTGATAAAATTACCAACCATGAAAAAAGAGATATGTCACAAGTTCCACTGGGGGGATAAAAGCAGGTAAAACAAGCAGTTAGAAGAAAAGATGAACAAACCAGTGCTGATAGGTCTGCTCCACTAAAATTTTTACAAGCATCATCTCTTCCAATGGTCATCAAGTCGACACTAGTATCTATAGGTTTTTTCCGTGCAAGAGTTTTTAAAATTAGTCCACGCTCATCTGGACTAGGTAGAGGGACATATAGGAATCTCCCTAACCTTCCAGGTCGAAGAATAGCTTGGTCCATAACTTCAGGCCTGCAAACATGATTAAGAATAAGAACCAAAAATAGGATGTGAATTATTTACTTTGAATCTCCATTCCGAAAACCAAAGGCACATAATATCCAGAAGAACGAAAAACACCTATTTGTGGCACCAATCACGTAAACACCTTTTCTCTGATCTGCACCATCTAGTTCTATTAGTAGCTGCAATAATTAGAGAAGTTTCACAGTTGCAAAGGTTAAGAAGAATACAATGTCAACTTTTGTCAAGAACATAAGCTTAATCATACAAACCTGATTCAAAAGTCTTTCAACAACCCAACCTCCTTCCTTACCACGCTTAGTTGTCAATGCATCTATCTGTAAAAAATTAAAGAGAAAAAAGTGTTTCTCAAAAAGTTTCTATACTTTGTTTCCTATCATTATTCTTTTGGGCACTAAACCATCACCACAAATGTAGATCTTGCATCCAGTGTTGTCAAAGGAAGCCCTGAAGCGAGGCTCAAAATACGTTGAGCACTTCGCTTCGCTTTGTTCGCGCTTTAATGTCCCATCAAAGCTATAAGGCGTACTTTTCCTCGCCAATGAGAATAATCTTGAAAAAGCGACCTTAAACAATTGATATTTCACTTTATCTTAAATTATTTTCAATTTCTTTGTCCATATATTTCTTATTAATGCTTATAATGATTAGTCTTGGAGACTCCATGCATATTTTACTTTTTCTTCCGTTACGCCTATTTTCATTAAAGCCCACGCTTTATTTGTGCTTTGCGCTTAAAGCCCAAACGGACCTTAGAGCTTTTTTGCACTTTCCGCCTTTGATAACAATGCTTGCATCTGAACACTGTACATGTATCAATGCTTGCATCTGAACATTGTACATGTATCAGACTTTGAAGCAAGCATCTTATAAGTGCACTGGAATTTTGAAAGTTTCTATTTTTGTTTTATTTTTACTATTATTAATTTTGGGTACTGAACCAACACAATAAAACACTCTTTCCTATCAGAACACTATACTATGTATTAGACTTTGTAGCAAATCTCTTACAGGTGCACACAAATTTTCAAAGGAAATAAAAGTGAGTCAAAGCTTCTGCAGTGCTTTTGAAGGTGGAAGGACTCGGGGAAATAAAAAGATGACAGCTATTAGACAGAAGTGTGTGAGAAGTACCTCATCGAAGAATAGAATGCATGGAGCGCAAGTTCTTGCACGAGTAAATAATGTCCGGATAGCTAACTCACTTTCACCAACATACTTGTTCAGAATTTCAGGTCCCTGGATGGACATCAGTAAATGAGAAATCAGTCATGCCCCCCTCATTCAAAACATCAACAAAAGCAGTCATTAGGAAATGAGAAATTAGCAGTAACCTTAATGTGTATAAAATTTGCTCCGGCTTTATTAGCAACAGCCTTGGCAATTAACGTTTTACCGCATCCTGGGGGACCATAAAGCAAGAATCCTGTTTCCGATTCCGCTCCAAAATGCTGAAATACAGAACAGCTTTCAGAAGTTTCATACTAGCATACTCATAAGAAAAATTAAGTAATTAACAGACATTTTGAGGTCAAGGCACTAAAAAGCTAGCACAGAGCTGGTTCTAACTTGGAAACTTTTGCATTCATCAGATGATAGCATATTAAACTTGGAACACAAAGGATGCTTGTTAAAGGAAATGTGTTGAATTACAACCAAAGGGCGAGCATTATTTTGTTAGTGAATCCCCCTACCTAATAGCACTGTTCCCGATGAACATAAATCCCATTGGACACTTGGGAGCAAGAACACGAATTTACATAATTAAGAAAGAATACAACTGTTAAACCAACAAGAACACAGTCTTCTAGCACATTAAGATGTTCAGGAGTGGGAGAAGATGATGGAAAAGCACTTCACTTCTCAAAAAAGATATGTAATACGTAGTAAAACTCTGGTATTCCCTATGCCACAGAAAAGTTCATTAAAGATGGAAACATAATTCCACCTTAACATTCATGGTCTAAAGATCCTTTGGGATGGAATAAACAGCCAGCTTAAACTTGAGCAATGAAAGAGATAAATGCCCAAAGAAAAAAAAACACGGAAAGAAAAAACACCCAACCCTATATAAAGTGAAAGGAAAGAGTCAGAACATAAGGAAGTCCAAAATGAAGGTTATAAAGCCAATCAGCTGACACACCAGTGCGGTATTAATATCTGAATATTCAATATTATTTAAGATAATTACTGACCATGTAATCTTCAGGATTCTCTATATAACTGACAATGGAACGTTGGAACTCATATCGTACTGAATCAAGACCTCCAACATCTTCCCAATTTACATTTGGGATAGCGGAGAAACCTTCTCTTCTAGATGAGGGTTGAACCGATTTAGCTGCTTCCTGCATATTATCATATGAGTTATTAGCATTTTTATTTTACATGGAAGATAATCACATGCCCAGGAAAAGAGCATCAGATACTAGATCATAAAAATAATAAAATATATGGTAACCATGCTAAACTTAAATCCTTTTTTCCTATAACGTTGTTCGGGCGGTTCGGGCCAACTTGTGTGTACCTTGATTAATTCTGCTACTTCCAAACAAAAATTCTACAGTGACTCCATCCACCAAAGACTTAGAAAAAGGGGAAGAAATCACCTATCCATTTTATTCGCCTCGTTGCAATTTGAACCCTCATCTCCCATGGTCCATTCTAGATTTATTGACCTTTCTAGGATATATCCTTGATTGCTTTACCCGTATTGTTCAATTCTCTTAACACTTATAAGCTTCATGTGATAATGCTCTTAAAGGATGGTGTACACTCCTTAGACGGTCAAACTTGATCTTGAATTCATAGATTAAAAGGAGGGTGCATCATCCTTTAAGAGCGTTATCATGAGAAGCTTATATACATTAAGAGAATTAAACAACACAGATAAAGCAATGTATTACACATATCCAACTGTGAAAGCCAAATCAATCATTAAAACCTTGGAAAACGTAGCAAAACTGATTTCTGACTACGCATGTAAATGAAAAATCATGGTTCTTCTACTTGCTTAGGCTAGTGGAGTGGGTGGGTGGGGTTGAGCATCTGTAGTTTCAGCAGAGAGGATATAAAATGCCAAATGCCAGTTGCATATAACAATTTATGGGTCACACCCTACGGTATATCTCTCATAAAGGTAAATCTAGATGCGTCATACCTCAAAATCAGCCATATTAATGCTGAGCTTTTCCATCTCTTCAGGTGACCATGGTTTTCTCCACCACTCTTCCGCATCTTCACCATCTACCAAGTCTCTTGAAACCTCAACCTTCCTCGTGTCTAGTATCCTCTTCATTGCCAAGTTACCTGCCTTGTTAGTTAGAGCAGCCAAGTCTGCTCCAACAAATCCTGGGGTTGACCTAGCTATCTTCATGAGATCAAATGCACCTTCAACTCTTAGGTTACGTGTAAGCACAGATAAAATCTGCACCCTTGCACTTTCATCTGGAATACCCAAAGCGATTTCACGGTCAAATCGTCCAGGCCTCCTCAATGCTGGGTCAATAGCGTCAGGTCTATTTGTAGCCGCAATTACTAGGACATAACCAGGTCTGCCATTAGATCCCTCTGATTTCGATTCACTGTTTCTTTTATCAGTAGGTATTGTACTCCCCTTTGCATCATCATCAGGTTTTGAAAGTCTATATGACTCATCCATGCATGTCATCAGCTGTGTTACAATACGCCGCTCCATTTCTCTCTGTAAATTTTCTCTTTTGGAAGCGATTGCGTCAATCTCATCAATAAACACAATAGATGGTGCTGTCCGGTACGCTTTTGAGAACAGTTCCCTTATGTTCTCTTCTGATGCACCTGAAATGGAGAACTACCATATTAGAAGGCTTCAAGTGAACAATAGATACCCAAACAAATTGACAACAATAAGAACAGGTACACACACACCCTTAAGATAAAACTCATAACACTCAAGACTGCCATTATACTGAATGATGCCCCATAATTGCTGCTAAAATAGAGAAAATAACAAATATATGTGTTGCCAAGATATGTCAGACAACTTATGGGGAAGTACCCAATAGATTTTGGCTTGGACCCTATATACGTGCAAGAAACTCCATTAAATCGGTGCAACTAATATATCTCAAACCCAGTTTATCAAATGGACTAAGGTAGAATCTCGAACTTGAAGAGCAAACAAAAAGGATAAATTTTGGAAAGGCTTCAAATGTTAGTAACTCTATGATACAAAATGTGTGCTCATAGAACATACTAATAGCATGAACAATCAAGCATCAAACAATTAGCTTCACCTTTAATTCCAGAGACCAAGGGGGGCACACAAAAAGGATAAATGTTGGAAAAATGTTAGTAACTCTATCATACAAAATACGTGCTAATAGAACATACTGATAACATGAACAAATCAAGCATCAAACAATTAGCTTCACCTCAGAGACCAAATCTGCAATAAATGTGAACGAAACAACATGATCAGAGAATCAGCTTTTACCTGAAATTCCAGAGACCAACTCAGTAGCAGAAAGCTTGTAAAATGGGACTCCGGTTTCATTGGCAATAGCATGAGCTAGCTTAGTTTTGCCACAGCCAGGTGGGCCGTGGAAGAGTATCCCTGACATGGGCCTAACTCCAAGATGCTTAGTCAGCTGAGGATGGTACAATGGAACAATAACTTCCATCTTCAATTCCTCCAACACTCTATCCATTCCTCCTAAATCCTTAAACCTTGGCCCATCATCACCATTCCTATCACTTTCACCAATATTTACCCCATCTCGGGCCTCTCCTCCCCCGCCTCCTAAATCGCTCGTGGCTCCGTTTCTTCTTTGTCCTCCTTTTGACATATTAATTTTCTTCCTTTTTTCTTCATTATTGTCGTGAACCACCTCGTATTCAATCTTTTTTGACCTGGGAGTATTATTCACCTGTTTATTGTACGTATGTCGAAGCATAGACTTCATTAAATCGGGCTTTTCTTCCAATTTCTCACCGTAAATAGCGTCAGAAGACGAGGAAGAATAAGAATCATCGCTTTCGGAGGTGGTCGCGAGAGTCGACGACTCTCCGTCAGCTTCCTGCTTCTTTCTTTGGCTGTTCATTATGTGTTTCTTCTCAAGGAGCTGCAAACGCTGCTCGCTGCTGTCTCTCTTTGGCTTCTTTCTCGGAGGCGTTACTTCTTCAGTAGGGTTAGGGTTCCGAAGTTGGAGAACGGTTTGGACCTGTCTGGTGAGATCTTGTAGCTTAGAGCGGGAATACTTATGATAAGTTGAACGGAGGTGGTCGACGAGTTCTTCAACGGAGAGGAAATCGTCCTTACATGACTCAATGTGGCGGCGAAGCTCGCCTGAAACTGGCCCGCTGCCGCTGCGTCCTCTCCTTCCCATCGTCTTTTCCGGCAGCGCCGACGCCTACTGCTAAAGTTTTCAGAACAATTTGGCTAATGTTTATTCTTCCCTTTGGGTTTTAAGTTCGGAAAAGGGCCAATAGTGCATGGTCTAAAAATTGCCAAAATTTAAAGGTATAATTAATATCGGATTGGTGAATCAAAAATACCTAGTTTTTATCCGGTCAATGAAAAATAGTCACTATTTTATTATAATAGAGATCTATTCAATATAACTTGTGTATCAACTCCACCATATTATGCTGGATCGGTATATTTAGCTTGCTCCACTATAATATAGTAGAGATTGGAGTATTGGTCCTCCAAACTTCAATATATTATACTCAATTATTATACTTGCTAGAATTCCAGTATATTATGCTCAAATTCTAGTGTATTTATATTAGAACTCCATCATAGTATACTAGAGTTCCAACACCCCGGGAACTCCAATATAATATGTTGGAGTTCAAGTATACTTATGTTGGAACTTTAGCATAATATATTGAAGTATTTTCCAAGATTTGAATAGTATTTTCGCTCAGAGTTATCTTTATATAAAAAGTAGTTAAATTTCATCTACTTTTGAAATTTGGCTATTTCTGAACGACTAGTTGTAAATATGGCTATTTTTAAAAATCTCCCCTAAAAATTCCCTTATCATTCAGGGAATTTTTTCCTATCTATACCATATAGCAAACATCATTACCAAAAATGTTCACAAATTGCTATTTACCTGACCTACATTATCCCTACAATTTATATACCAAATCCAAATTAGCGAGATTCTCCCCAAAATAAACGCGCGATTTTGTAGGAGAAAATAACTGACGGAAGAATGTTTGCATTTAATTCAAAATTCTGAAATGGAAAAAAACTTTAGCTGCGTAAATCTCTCCTTCTTCAACTGAACGAGATCTCTCTTCTCACTCTTACTTACAATTCTAAAAATACGAAAGCTATAGAATCTCCATCCATCAAATTGTAGAAATTCAATATTTTTGGATACAGTTCTTCGTCGACAAAGAGTCTCGAATCTATATCTGTTCTTAGCATTTTTTTCTCTAAACTACACAAAATCATATCAAAAGTCACAATAATGCTGAAATCGAATGGTAATTGGGATAAATATGGAAGATATATAGATTTTGAGGTTGATGCCATTGTGGTAGATGATAATTCAAGCTACGCATTTCTCGTTTCTACAATTGCAGAACAATTATCGATTGATACATCGGATAAAATTGTAGAAATCAAATACATTGTGGATGAGAATGTCCTCCAATGGAAATTAGGAATGATATGGGGGTTTGTGTGTATATGGAAACAAAAAAGGAGAATAGGACCTTAGGTTCGTATTCGTTATGTATAAGTGCTAGAGATTTCAATATGAAATTGGCAATTACCAATGAAAGCACCACTACAGGTATGTTTGATTCGACATTGTAGAGTGTTATGGTTTTCCTTACTAACTACAATGTAATTACATTTCACTACACTTTAACTACAATTTTCATGTAGTGCTTGAAAATATAAAG
>JASVEL010008221.1:0-42416 GCA_032618575.1 Nicotiana noctiflora | reverse complement strand
CAGGTCAAGTATGAGCATCAGAGACCTGGTGGTCTATTCCAGCGTATTGATATTCCTGAGTGGAAGTGGGAAAGGATTACTATGGACTTTGTTAGTGGACTCCCTCGGACAACGAGGAAGTTTGATTCAGTTTGGGTGGTTGTGGATAGGCTGACCAAGTCGGCTCACTTCATCCCAGTGTGTACTACATACTCCTCAGAGCGGTTGGCAGAGATATTCATCCGTGAGATTGTGAGATTTCATGGAGTTCCTATTTCTATTATATTGGACAGAGGTACCCAGTTCACTTCTCAGTTCTAGAGGACATTTCAGCGAGAGTTGGGTTCCAGGTAGAGCTGGGAACAACATTTCATCCACAGACGGATGGGCAGTCTGAGTGTACTATTCGGATATTGGAGGACATGTTGCGTGCTTGTGTCATTGATTTTGGTGGTTCATGGGCTGATTACTTGCCTCTTGCATAGTTTTCTTATAATAATAGCTATCAGTCCAACATTCATATGGCACCGTATGAAGCTTTATATGGGAGGCGGCGTAGGTCTCCAGTCGGTTGGTTTGAGCCCGGCGAGGCTAGATTGTTGGGGACAGAGTTAGTTCAGGATGCCTTAGACAAGGTAAAGGTGATTCGGGAGAGACTTCGCACAGCTCAGTCGCGTCAGAAGAGTTATGCGGACCGGAAAGTCCGAGATGTGTCTTATTCAGTGGGTGAGAAGGTGTTGCTAAAGGTTTCGCCTATGAAGGGCGTTATGAGGTTTGGTAAGAAAGGGAAGTTGAGTTCAAGGTTCATTGGACCTTTTGAGGTGCTTAAGAAAGTCGGGGAGGTGGCCTATATGCTTTCTTTGCCACCCAGTTTATCGGGAGTTCACCTGGTGTTCCATGTATCCATGCTCCGGAAGTATGTCGGAGACCCGTCTCATGTGTTAGACTTCAGCACGATACAACTAGATGAGGACTTGACTTATGATGTGGAGCCAGTAGCCATTTTGGGTCGACAGGTTCGTAAGCTGAGATCCAAGGACATAGCTTCAGTGAAAGTGCAGTGGAGAGGTCATCCCGTGGAGGAAGCAACTTGGGAGACCGAGCAGGAGATGCTGAGATAATATCCACAATTATTTGATACTCCAAGTATGTTTCTTAACCCGCTTGCGGACGAGCGTTTGTTTAAGTTGGGGAGAATGTAACGACCCGGCCAGTCGTTATGGGAATTACCATGCCCGTTACATTGTAATTACATATTTTATGCTTTTATATCAGTATTAGAATTTATCGGGTGAGTTAGGAGTGGTTCGAGTTGAAAATAAAGCAAATAGCCTTTTTGAATGAAGCTTGAATATGGGAAGTCAACCTAGAGTTGACTATTGAGTTAGAGTGTTCGGAATCGGATTCTGATGATTCGACTAGTTTTGGGGGATCATTTATGACTTAGGAGAGCAATCGAAATCGAATTTGGAGGTCCGGTGTAGTTTTAGGCTTGAATTGGCTAAGGTTGAATTTTGGCAAAAACCGGACGGTAGGTGAGATTTTGATTCGGGGGTTGGAATGGAATTCTGACAATTTTTGTAGTTTCGTTATGTGATTTTGGATATGTCTGCAAATTTTCAGGTCATTCGGACGTCGTTTGATCAGGTTTTGGATTGAATGTTAGTTTCGGAAGTTTTGAAGAAACTTAGGCTTGAATCCGTGTGAAAATGGTGAATTTGATGTTTAGGATGGTGTTTTTATGAAACAAGTCTGTATCATGTTTTGGAGTATGTTGGTGGTTTTAGTTGGGGTCCCGGGGGCCTCGGGATGAATTCAGACCATCAACCGGGCATTTTAAACTTAGCAAAACCTGCAGAAAATTGCAGGTTACTGTGCAGACATTTAAGCCTTCGCGTTCACATGACATTGGTCACGTTCACAAAGGCCAAGGGAGCTAAAGCACCGTGTTCGCGTGAGGATGGGTCGCGTTCGCGAAGGAGGAACAAGCGGACCTACGCGTTCGCATGGGACGGTATGCGTTCGCGTAGAAGAGATCAGGCGGCTGGGGAAAATGAGCTTCGCGGTTGCGTGACTACACGTCGCGTTAGCGATGAAGTAATCGAGCAGGGCATCGCGTTCGCGTGAGGGACATCGCGAACGCGTAGAACAAAAATGCCTGGCAGTGAAATTAAAAACCAGAACAGACCAGTCGCGGGTTTACACTCCAAAAACACAAATTTTGAACCCTAGAGAGAAGAACTCACGGGAAAACGCTGGGATTTCATCGGGTAATCGTCGGAAGTAAATTTCTTGACTCAAAAAGTAACTTTATGGTAGAATTAACATCAATATTCATGAAATTGGATAGAAACTGTGAAGAATTATGGCCTAGGTATTGAAAACGATATTTTGAGTTTTGAAAGGCCATTCAAACTCCGATTTCGATATATTTTTTATGCACGGACTCGTGGCGAGACGAGGATCGCGTTGGTATAAGTTTCTAAATTTTTTGGACAGCAGGCCCGGGGTCGGGTTCTACCAACTTAGTGTACTTATGCGTTTTTCATGCAAATTGAAATGGGTTATGTTTCTTTGACTCGTAAGTGACATAATTATTGTGGTTTGAATAGATTCTACACGCGAGGCAGCGAATTCTAAAGGAAAGGGCATTGCGGATGAGTCTACGATCGGCTAGAGGTGAGTAGTTTGTATATATGGTGTCACACCTCCTTTTTTCACACAGCGTAACGTAAAAACGTAAATGTGCCGATGTTTACTACTACACCCCGAGAAGGGATATAATAATAATCAGTGAAGGAGTTTTTCCACTTAAAGGACAGTCGGAACGGGATCAATTTATTTAATTATTCAGAGTCGCCACTTGGGAAAATAATGGTGTCCCAAGTCACTGGTTTAATCCCGAACTGAGGAATTTTATGACTCTGTATACAGTCTGCGAAACTAGAAACCTGGATAAGGAATTATGGTAACCCGGGAGAAGGTGTTAGGCACTCCCGGATCCCGTGGTTTTTGCACGGTCGCTCAACTGTTGTATTTGATTTTATCGAATTTTAAAACATGTTCTAACTTATGTGCCTTTAGTAGTAACCCGTTTTTTTTTTGTTTTTTTTTATTTTAATAAGAATTGCAATATCGTGAAAATGCGTCTCGAACTACGTCGCATAAGTGCACTCGTGATTTTTGACACATTTCAACTTCGTTGGGATTTGGATTTGGGTCACATAAATGTGCACCCGAGTTTAGGAATGTAATATTATTAAACACGCGCCTAAAGCAACTACGCGTTTGCACTTTGCGAGGGCCATGGAACTTGCTAAATGGCACGCCTCGATTCTAAGGATAAACAAAGAATCACCTTAAACTAAAATTGATGTAAACTAAATTCTTCTTCTGTAGTCCATATCATATAGAATGGGATTATGATTGTTGACAAAATTTCCAAATCATGGACTACCAAAGCAAACACGAAGCTGAAGGATTATATTGGTATTGTCCCGAAAGTACGAAAATGACATGAATCTACTAGTTAAGCTAACAAGAATGTCATAACAATTCGCAATTTAGTCGACATTTCACCAAAGCTAGAACCGATCCAATGCAACAAATTCCAAACAAGCAATGGGTAATTGGCCAATTCGATTATTATTCCATAATAAACCTATTTTATACCTATTTTCTTTATACCTATTTTCTTTATACTTAAATTAATAAAGGGGACAGTAGTTTTACGCACTAGCCAGAAGCAGAAATCAAACACCCAGAAGGAGAAAGAACATACCTATTTTCTTTATACTTAAATTAATAAAGGGGAAATCCAGAAGCAGAAATCAAACAGCAAGCTCGGCAATCCAATCTATAGCACTCTCCAATGAGCAAACGTCTTTTAATATATGAATTTGATTACATTTAACTCCGTCGAACCAAGCCTCGAACTACAGCTATGGCACTCGAGCCTCAAACACAGACCGCCAGATTCAAACGGAAACCTCGAACTGCAATATACTAACAGACTGTAGCAACGCAGAAATCCAACAACGGCAATGGAACAGTATAGGACCAGCAACACAGAATCACTTTTGAAAATCCAGATCCCAAAAACCTTTCTAACCAAATGCCATGACTTGCAAATAACCTTTTCTGAAGTTACAAGAGAACCGAGAGCTAAAACTTAATGTGATTCAAGCAACTTCACCAAAAGAAATCAGAATTTCAAGTGTTATTTCAGAGCTCACTTAAAATGCCTAGCCGTCTCTGTTTTGCTGCGCAGCTCATGAATTGTTGCCGCTGCCTCTTTTTTTGTTTTTTATGGCTTTGGGTTTATCGCCGGTAAGGAGAGGAGGAGTCCAGGGGTCGTTTGGGTGGGGGAATCGTAGAAAATGACCTGGGGGTCGGTTCTTCATGCGCGCCTGTACTGTTGCGGCTTTTTCCGTTATATGAAGGAGATGAGAGCAACCGCCCTCTTTTGTTCCTGAAGGAAATCAGTAGAGGATAGAGACACGCTATTTGCGTGTCTTTTTTTTTATTTCCTTTGTTTTGTTTTTTTTTTTTTGTATTTTTGCTTTATTTTATGATTTTATTAAATTGTTAAACTAATTAATTCCTAAAATTTATTTGATATCTATTTTATAGTAATTCTCAATTAAAACATTAAGATGCTATTTTTATTTTTCTTTAATTGTTCTAAAATGAATTAATACCTACTAGCAAAATTAATTTCCTAAATGCAAATGCATATTTTTTGTATTTTTTATATGAATTTTCATGCAACTAATTAATACGAATTGTAAAAATAAGGAAAAAATTATTTATTTTGAATTTATGGGAATAACTCATATGTAGGGTAAAAATCACGTGCTCACATATGGTAGCCTGAGGGTTCGAAACCCCGGCTTAGCACATTGTGACGCTAGTAAGGCGTGGCTCGCACCCCGTGGCAGGTGCGGGATGGATTGTGATTGGGCATTTTGAAAAGCTTTGACCGCACCCTGCTTCAGAGGTTGCCTACATATCCTGGGCTAAACAGGAATCAGGTCAGTGTAGTTCGGGAGTGATGGAGTATCGAGGTTGAGAGTCGAGGTTCCGTCTGAGGCTCCGGTCTGCTGTCCCGTTATTACATTAAATTTGAAAAAGACTAACTAAACCTATCAGCTACGAGTTACAAAATTCCTATCTATGAGTCTTCTGAAGCTTGATCTTGAGTTGGTTGGTGCTTCATGCGGACCCTGATCTGAATCTTGATGCTTGTTAGCCGCAGGTGTTGGTTCAATCTTCTTCAGCTTTTGGATAAAGTCTTCCAATGGTATTCTTGTTGTTGCCTTAAACTTGTATTCTTCTCTTGAAAAATATTCTTCCAATGGTATTCTTGTTGTTGCCTTAAACTTGTATTCTTCTATTCAACGGCATTCTTGTTATTGCCTTGACTTGTATGTTCTCTTTCACCGGCATTCTTGTTATTGCCTTGAACTTGTTCAACTTCTTCAATATGAAGCATTCGTCCATTCTCCAGGTGGACCCATGCTTGTGACTAAATAAACAACCAAAGAAAGATTTTTCTGCCCCAGTATGGTGGCTGGGCACATCATGTTATTGAATGTCGATTTTTTTTTTAAATGCGGACATGTATGAGATGAAATGCAGAAAAAGTATTCCGTGTTAGAAGGTGGGCGCTAAGAAATTAAACGTACGATGCGATGCAGAGAAAAATATTTCCGTGTTCGAAGGTGGGCACCTAACGAAATTAAACGTGCGATGCGATGCGGAAAAATATTCCCGTATTTGAAGGTGGGCACCTAACGAAATTAAACGTGCAATGCGATGCTGAAAAATATTCCAGTATTTGAAGGTGGGCACCTATGAGAAATTAAACGTGCGATGCGATGCGAGAAAAATATTCCGTATTTGAAGGTGGGCACCTAGCGGAAATTAAACGTGCAATGCGATGCGGAAAAGTATTCCGTATTCGACGGTGGGCACCTACGGAAATTAAACGTGCAATGCGATACAATGCAGAAAAGTATTCCGTACTCGAAGGTGGGCACCTAACGAGAAATTAAACGTGCAATGAGATGCGAGAAAAATATTCCCGTATTTGAAGGTGGGCACCTAACGAAATTAAACGTGCAATGCGATGCGAGAAAAGTATTCCCGTATTTGAAGGTGGGCACCTAACGAAAATTAAACATGCAATGCGATCTTGAAAAGTATTCCCGTATTTGAAGGTGGGCACTACGAAATTAAACGTGCAATGCGATGCGAGAAAAAGTATTCCCGTGTTAGAAGGTGGGCGCCTAACGAGAAATTAAACGTGCGATGCGAGAAAAGTATTCCGTGTTAGAAGGTGGGCGCTTAACGAAATTAAAAATGCATGAAATTAAAACTTTTGTGTTACCTTGTGACTCAAGGTTATCTTAGGTGAAAAATTCATCGGACTAAGACATTTAATCTTAGGAGAAAGTTTCAACAGACTAAGATTTTGATTCTCACTGGACTATGTCCATTTCAATGTAATCTCAGGAGGATTATCCATCGGACTGAGTTTATGACTCCAGGAGATAACTCATCAGACTGGGTCCATTTGCAATTCGGACTTTCTTAAGTCTTTCAATTTCAAAAATCTTTCCTTTCTTTTCGGCTTTTGCCCTTTTTTCTTTTCCAACTTCTGATTTTACCTTTCAAATTACGCCTTTCCTTTTCGTTTCAAATTATGCCTTCATTTCCTTTTCCAACTTCTACTTTCATTGGCTACTGCCTTCCTTTTGTTTACACATTGCATTATCTCTTTATCTTAGGTGAAAAATTCATCAAGACCAAGACTTTTATCTTGGGAGAAAGATTCAACAGACTAAGATTGTTTCCTTTCATCTTAGGTGAAAAATTCATCGGACCAAGACTTTTATCTTGGGAGAAAGATTCAACAGACTAAGATTGTATCTTACTGGACTATGTCCATTTCAATGTAATCTCAGGAGGATTATCCATCGGACTGAGTTTATGACTCCAGGAGATAACTCTTTGGACTGGGTCTATTCATTTGCATGGTCTCAGGAGGATTATCCATCGGACTGAGTTTATGACTCCAGGAGATAACTCGTCAGACTAGGTCCATTTGCAATTCAGACTTTCTTAAGTCTTTCACATTCAACAAACTTTTCTTTCTTTTCAACTTTTAACTTTCTTTATTTTCCAAACTTCTGATTTTACCTTTCAAATTATGCCTTTCTTTTTCATTTCAAATTATGCCTTCATTTCTTTTTCCAACTTCTACTTTTATCTTAGGTGAAAAATTCATCAGACTAAGATTTCATCTTAGGAGAAAATTTCAACAGACTAAGATTCTTTCCTTTCATCTTAGGTGAAAAATTCATCAGACCATCCATCGGACTGAGTTTATGACTCCAGGAGATAACTCTTCGGACTGGGTCTATTCATTTGCATGGTCTCGGGAGGATTATCCATCGGACTGAGTTTATGACTCCAGGAGATAATTCATCAGACTGGGTCCATTTGCAATTCAGACTTTCTTAAGTCTTTCAATTTCAAAAATCTTTCCTTTCTTTTTCGACTTCTTACCTTTCTTTCTTTTCCAACTTCTGATTTTACCTTTCAAATTATGCCTTTCCTTTTCGTTTCAAATTATGCCTTCATTTCCTTTTCCAACTTCTACTTTTATCTTAGGTGAAAAATTCATCAGACTAAGATTTCATCTTAGGAGAAAGTTTCAACAGACTAAGATTCTTTCGTTTCATCTTAGGTGAAAAATTCATCAGACCAAGACTTTTATCTTGGGAGAAAGATTCAACGGACTAAGATTTTATCCAATTCATCTTAGGTGAAAAATTCATCGGACTAAGACTTTTGTCTTAGGAGAAAGTTTCAACAGACTAAGATTGTATCATTCTCCGATACTTGCTTCATTCACCTTTCAACTTGCCTTATTCATCTTCGAAAACAATTGTATTCACCTTCATGCTCTTCGGATGACTATCCGATGACAGAAAATTTTTCCTGCCCCAGTTTGGCAATATCTTTTCTCCTGTTTCAAAGCAAAGAAAACTCTGTCAGTTTAAAAAATGCGGTGGTTGGTTGTGGCCTTGAACTTTCCACTTGACTGCTTGGCCTATTCACCGACTATTCTTTTCATTCCTTCTTTGTTCAAAACCCGCCTTCCTTACGGCATGTATGTTGTTCCTTTCATGACGGATCCCACAATTCCGATCTTGAAGTCTATGATTTCTTCAATGATTTCACTGGACAACCTTGGGTGTTTCTTGACTGGCTCTTTCTTTTGTCAGAATACACTCCCATATTTCCGTTTGTTATATTTTCCCCGAGTTGGCACTTTGCTGACCTTTGCGTCTTGTACGCACCCCAAACATTTTTATTGTTGCCCGCTCCATTGCACATGTTGCTCTTTTAGCTTAAAGCACTGGCCTTACCTTTTCCCGACTTACGACAATTGTCGTGTTGGCTAAATCCCATCTTGTGCAATTGGAAAGCTTGGTGGCAAATTTTGGAATCATTTCTATACTTGTTATGACCAGACAAACTCAATAAGAGGGAGGATAAAACAAGGTACAAAGGATAGAAAGAAAGGAAAACATAATTCCTAACAAGAAACCTACGGAAGAATGACCTATCGGATTTTGAATACCGACTCTAGCGACCTTGACATGCACTTTTGGCCTTCTCTGTATAGCAAATTTGATGTTCAACTCTTGTTGCAAGCTCTGCTGTGAAACCGGTCTTCGACACTTCATTTCTTTGATCTGATCCTTAGTCGACTTGTAGTGCCCATAGGGTTTTCACCATCAAGCCTCTCTCATTTGCTCTTTCTTTCTCTCGACTCACCGTCGCCTTACGATGCCCGTGCGGGTTTTCACCGATAAGACTCTCTCATTTTGATTTCTCTCATCTTGGAGTCTCGTGGTGGTTCTCATCATCTTGAATTCTTCGTTCTCCTTTGTTCGGACTGGAGTGTTGTCCTTGATGTGATTCACCTTTGCTCGTTTGACTCGGCATTTCTTGACGATTGGTCGGAAGGTCTTCCTTTGGACCGTAATGCAGGCTTTTGGATGGGATATAGAAAAAAGGATATAAAGGCTCAAAAATATTTTAAACGTGGGTTAAAGGATTACAACTTCCGGAATCTTATTTATTCAACAACCATAGCTTCTGCCCCAGTTTCCTTCTTAGGGGATTTTTTGGATTTTTCTTTTATTGTGACTGAACCTCAGTGAGGCTGCCTACGTAACCTTTCGGGATCAAGTCAAACGTAGTTCGGACTACGTCCGTATTCATTGTTGCATCTTGACTTCTCCCGATTTTTTCTTTTTCTTTTTCTTTTCTTTTTTTTTTTCTCTTTTTTTCTTTTTTTTTTTCTTTTTCCTTTTCTTCTTTCTTTTTGTTTCTCCATTTGGATTTCTCCGCTCAATCCTCAATTTTTGTTGTTGATTCCGAAAGAGGGGTATGAAAGAAAATATAATAAGGCTCGAAGGGATAACAATGGATAAAGTGTTTGGATAGCCGAATAAAATGACTTCGTCATTCCAATCTTCAAAACCTACCAAGTACACCTTTGATTGATTCACATATTTGCCTTCTATATTTGCCGATTCCTAGTAATTTTGGGCAACAATCTCGACACCACGAATGGTTCTTTTGACCTTGGGGTACTTTTGCCTTTGGCTTTAAATCGATGATGCATGATGCATTTCCAAGGCATTTCTTTATGTTACGTTTTTCCCAGTATTCACTTGGTTCCGGCTTCACAGTATTCCAATATGTTTTTATTTCTTCCGAGTATCATTACATCTTCAACATTGTTTCATTGCTAAATTAACTCTTAAAATCAGGCCGAGAATTGTGTGCAAGTCACGTTGCTAAAATCAGTATGGGAAGAAATACAAAGTGATCAGAAATGGAATGACTAGGAATGATGGGAAACAGAGAGTTGTATTAAACTGATGGGTTGAAACAACAATACAAACAACAAAACGAACAGACTAGACTAGAATTACAAACCTAGACAGCACTTAAACAAATTTATTACTAAACAAAGCAAAGTGGAAAAATAGAAGGGTTTTGACTCTCAAGACAACGTCCGGATTACAACCCTGAAATAACCCGGGCAAAAGAGATGACACCAAAATATACCACCAAAACTCCAAGAGAGGGAGCGCCTTCCCAATTGACAAGCATGGCATCCTAGCCACTGAATTCTGCATTAATGTTGCCAAGATCACTTTCTGTTTCAATATCTTCAACTTCAGTTGACCTCCCAAGAAGATTTTCATCACCCACGTCACCGGGCATCATTCCCACAAAATGTGCTCCGTTATGTGCAGGTAAAGGATTATGTGCAATGTTTTGGATGCCACTGCCTTGGACCGCAATTATTCCTTCATGAATCATTCTTTCTATCTCTCTTTTCAAATCCCGACAACTTTCAACATCGTGCCCCAGGGCATTGGAGTGGTATTCACACCTTTTGGATGAGTCAAAACTTCTCGCACGTCGGTCCACCCGATTTGGAGGGATGGGTGCAATCACGCCACGTCGTTTTAGCTTCTCAAACAAGCTTGCATAGGACTCTCCTATTGGTGTAAAATTATCTTTCAACTTATGTTCCTTTCCATACCCCTGGCTTGGATGTGGGTTATAAGGTATTTGAAAATTTTGCGGAGGCTGGTAAAGATTTTGTGATGTTCGAGCTCGCTTTCTTGGGTGTTTTGAGGATTGAGCAACATACTGGACTGGATCAACAGAGTATGGAGGGTTCTGAGGCGGGTAGTAATGCTTAAGAGGGTCATGGAAAACTTGATGAGGTTGCATATACCTTCGAGATATCATCATGATTTCGTCATCCCTCCCATTCACATCACTGAATTCACTTTGGACATCCTGGGCCGCATTTGTGAGAGCTGCTTGACTTATAATTTTGCCTGTCTTAAGACCATCTTCCACCATTTCTCCCATTTTGATTATTTCTTCAAAGGAGTGACCAACTGCAGATATCATGTTTTGAAAGTAATCCGGCTCTTGAGCCTGAAGGAAAACAATGGCCAACTCGTGATCATTCATGGGTGGCTTAGCTCTCGCTGCCTGCTCTCTCCATTTGATGGCATATTCCCTGAAACTTTCAGTTGGTTTCTTTTTCAGTTTAGAAAGGGAAATGCGGTTTGGGGTGGCGTCAATATTGTATTGAAACTGTTTGATAAAGGCTTGTGCCAAATCATCCCGGACGTGCCAACCAGATGCGTCCTGATCCCAAAACCATTCAGATGCTACTCCCGAGAGGCTTTCCCCAAAATAAGCCATAAGCAATTCTTCTTTTCTTCCACACCTCTCAATTGGTTGCAATACCTTTTCAGGTGGGCTATAGGGTTTCCCCGTCCATCATACTTTTCAAATTTGGGAATCTTGAAACCAGGCGGCAAGTGGACATCGGGGAACATACAAAGATCTCTGAAGGCAACACTCTTTTGACCTGCCATTTCTTGCATGTTTTTCAGTCGTTGTTCTAATCTCTTCAATCTTTGGGCCATTTCTTCTTGTACATTCTTTCGGGTAGGCTTCTCAACGTTTGCAGGAAGGTCAAACGAGTACGAGTGGTACTCGGGAGAGTGATATTGTTCTTGTTGTATAGCAGATTGTGACTCATGAGAAGGCTGTCCTTGGCCATTGGCCCGTGCTTGACGCATTTTGGTCATTGGTTGTTTCAATGCTCTGTTTTCCTCAACTACAGTAGACCCTTGTTGAATTTTCTGACCCTGAGTCTCTTGAGCACTCGTAACAGCTTCGATGCCAGTTATCATTTTCCTTGGATCTTGCTTTCCAATTTACCACAACCAACCACCTCGACTTTCTAGATCAACAAAACGAAACCACCGGGTTAGCGTTAAGGTATTCCACTTATTGATTTCCTTTGTTTTTTTTTCTGCTATTTTCTTTTCTTTTTCCCTTTTTGTGTTTTTTTTTTCATTTTCTATTCTTTTTTTTTTTGTAGTTTTTTCATTTTTTTTTCTTTTTGGTTATGGACATGGTCGAATCCTATGTGGATTGCCTACGTATCATGACCCCGCATGAATCAGACCGAGCGTAGTTCTTGCAAATTAATGTAAGAAATAAATAGATGCTTATTTGATTTTTTTTTCTTTTCTTTGAAGGAAAATTATAGAAGCCGACTCCAACTACAAACTTGTGTAGGAGATTTCTACAAGAATAAGATTATTTTTGGTGTCAATTATGACTATTTCTACAAAATTGGCCACATAATGGCTTATTTGACAAAACGACTATTTTTTACAAAATTTATTTAAGAAAGATAAACTTGAAATTTTTTTTTATCCTGTGGCTCATGGGGCATCGTTCGGCATCACCATAAACCAACACAAGACTATTTTTCATAAATTGGCACATGTAATGGCTTATTTAGACAAAGTGGCTCTTTTTGCAAAATTTTATTTAAGAAGATGCAAATTCAAAATTTTTATCACGGGGCCTATGGGGCATCGTTCAGCACCGACACAGGCCAACACAAGACTAAGGAAGTTAAAATGCAAAAATATGACTATTTCAGCAAAATTTCGGCCATGTAATGGCTTGTTTGATAAAGTGGTTATTTTTGTAAAGTTGAGTGATGACTCAAAACTTGATTTTGCGGACACGGCCTTTCGACATTTCCACGAGGCATTTTTCAAGGTTATGCCCGCAAATTATTTAAAATGACTCAAAGTGACTATTCTTGCAAAAACGGCCTTACGGCGTCCTTTTGAGGGACATTCGGCTTATTTTATGCAAGAATAGCATCACTTGACTTATTTATAACAAAAATAAAAAATTTGACATTTTTTTTTTGGTTATTTTTGCAAAAGGGGTATGAACCCGGACTTAATTTTGCGGCTATGGCCTTGCAACATTTCCACAAGGAATATTTCAAGGCTGCGCCCGCAAATTATTAAAAATGTTTCAAAGTGGCTATTTTTGCAAAAACAGCCTTCCGGTATCCTTTCAGAACATTTGGCTATTTGCAAAAACGGCATCACTTTGATTTTATTGACAAAACTAAACACACATTTTTTTATTTTTTAAAGGGGTGGTTGGACCCGATGAGGGTTGCCTACGTATCCCACCTAATGGCGAGAATCAAACCTGCGTAGTTCGGTCCGATTATTTGACCAATTATTTCAACAAAATTGTTCTACCTATTTTTCAAATTTTCTTTTCAAGCAATCGACAGCGTTTCGTCGACATTTCGATGTTTTCTATTCTAAAATTTTCTCTCTTTTTGTTTTCAGAAATTTAGCCAATCAACATAATAGGACAAATAAATGCAACATAAAATATGCTCGGTCTTTTGATTACCGGGTCGCCTGTCCTAGACGGACCCAACCCCTGTGTTGAGTCCCCTAAGTCAGATATGATGCAAATAAACGTCCTAAATCTAGGCTCAATATCCTGATTGTTTCAATGGTACTAGACCGTGTACCCGAGCGGACAACTCGAATCGAGGAGGGGGCTACGTACCGGTGACCCGCGGAGTCAATCGGCTTTGTAACTTATCCGGCCTCTTTTTCTTATTTTTGGTATTGACACTAACGGAAAGGGGAGTCTCAACCAGTAAGCACATCCCCGGAGATAAGAAAAGAAGGGTTTTCGGCACAGTTTTATATATACAGTTCACGCAATATCAAAGCGGTAAACATGTAGCACATTAATCAAAATATATAATAAAATCGGATATAAGCAAAAACAACAATTTAACTGAGCTCGAATTCTTAAACCCTGAACCGAAGTTCTGGGTTACTTATCCCCAGCAGAGTCGCCAGAGCTGTCACACCTCCTTTTTTCACACACATACGTATATAACGTAATGTGCCACTGTTTACTACTACACCCCGAGAAGGGATATAATAATAATCAGGGAAGGAGTTTTTCCACTTAAAGGACAGTCGGAACTGGATCAATTTATTTAATTTTTCAGAGTCGCCACTTGGGAAAATAATGGTGTCCCAAGTCACCGGTTTAATCCCGAACCGAGGAAATTTATGACTCTGTAATACAGTCTGCGAAACTAGAAACCTGGATAAGGAATTCTGTTAACCCGGGAGAAGGTGTTAGGCACTCCCGGATTCCGTGGTTTTAGCACGGTCGCTCAACTGCAATTTTTGCTTTTATCTCGATTTCTTTATATATTTTAATTAGGTGCTACTAATGTTCCGCTTTTCAATTTTAGAAGAATTGCGACGTCCCGAAAACACATTTCGAGTCACACTGCAACCGGTACGCCTGTGACTTTAATGCATTTCAGTTTCGCCGAGAGTAAGATTTGGGTCACATAAATGCGCACCCGTATTAGGAATGTAATATTATTAAACACGCGCCTAAAGCAGCTACGCGTTTGCACTTTGCGAGGGCCATGGAACTTGCTAAATGGCACGCCTCGATTCTAAGGATAAACAAAGAATCACCTTAAACTAAAATTGATGTAAACTAAATTCTTCTTCTGTAGTCCATATCATATAGAATGGGATTATGATTGTTGACAAAATTTCCAAATCATGGACTACCAAAGCAAACACGAAGCTGAAGGATTATATTGGTATTGTCCCGAAAGTACGAAAATGACATGAATCTACTAGTTAAGCTAACAAGAATGTCATAACAATTCGCAATTTAGTCGACATTTCACCAAAGCTAGAACCGATCCAATGCAACAAATTCCAAACAAGCAATGGGTAATTGGCCAATTCGATTATTATTCCATAATAAACCTATTTTATACCTATTTTCTTTATACCTATTTTCTTTATACTTAAATTAATAAAGGGGACAGTAGTTTTACGCACTAGCCAGAAGCAGAAATCAAACACCCAGAAGGAGAAAGAACATACCTATTTTCTTTATACTTAAATTAATAAAGGGGAAATCCAGAAGCAGAAATCAAACAGCAAGCTCGGCAATCCAATCTATAGCACTCTCCAATGAGCAAACGTCTTTTAATATATGAATTTGATTACATTTAACTCCGTCGAACCAAGCCTCGAACTACAGCTATGGCACTCGAGCCTCAAACACAGACCGCCAGATTCAAACGGAAACCTCGAACTGCAATATACTAACAGACTGTAGCAACGCAGAAATCCAACAACGGCAATGGAACAGTATAGGACCAGCAACACAGAATCACTTTTGAAAATCCAGATCCCAAAAACCTTTCTAACCAAATGCCATGACTTGCAAATAACCTTTTCTGAAGTTACAAGAGAACCGAGAGCTAAAACTTAATGTGATTCAAGCAACTTCACCAAAAGAAATCAGAATTTCAAGTGTTATTTCAGAGCTCACTTAAAATGCCTAGCCGTCTCTGTTTTGCTGCGCAGCTCATGAATTGTTGCCGCTGCCTCTTTTTTTGTTTTTTATGGCTTTGGGTTTATCGCCGGTAAGGAGAGGAGGAGTCCAGGGGTCGTTTGGGTGGGGGAATCGTAGAAAATGACCTGGGGGTCGGTTCTTCATGCGCGCCTGTACTGTTGCGGCTTTTTCCGTTATATGAAGGAGATGAGAGCAGCCGCCCTCTTTTGTTCCTGAAGGAAATCAGTAGAGATAGAGACACGCTATTTGCGTGTCTCTTTTTTATTTCCTTTGTTTTGTTATTTATTTATTTTTTTTTTTTTGCTTTATTTTATGATTTTATTAAATTGTTAAACTAATTAATTCCTAAAATTTATTTGATATCTATTTTATAGTAATTCTCAATTAAAACATTAAGATGCTATTTTTATTTTTCTTTAATTGTTCTAAAATGAATTAATACCTACTAGCAAAATTAATTTCCTAAATTCAAATGCATATTTTTTGTATTTTTTATATGAATTTTCATGCAACTAATTAATACGAATTGTAAAAATAAGGAAAAAATTATTTATTTTGAATTTATGGGAATAACTCATATGTAGGGTAAAAATCACGTGCTCACATATGGTAGCCTGAGGGTTCGAAACCCCGGCTTAGCACATTGTGACGCTAGTAAGGCGTGGCTCGCACCCCGTGGCAGGTGCGGGATGGATTGTGATTGGGGATTGAGACTTGGTCCATCCCAGATATGAATAATATGCTATTAGTGATGGAAAAACACTGTGTTTGACATATTTGTGGGTTGTAAGCCTGGTTTGGGGTCTTGTGCCGATTTGTAGTATCCCTAAGGGATAGTATATATGTGATAGCTATACTTTCTTAATCACTAATCTCAGTCCTGGTTTTGAAATCACAGTATTGAAATGTTAAGTCGCATGTTTTGCAAAAATTAAATAAAAGTTAAAGTATTTTTCATAAATTATGAACTGGAATCTGGAAATAAGTAAACTGAGCTGTTGTATGACTCATATGCATGTTGTGGACTGAGGATGGATCGGGCTGCACGCCGTAACAGATGATAGAAGGATCGGGCTGCACGCCGCAACAGATGATATGATATTGCGCTTGGGCTGAAGGAGCCCCTCCGGAGTCTGTACACACCCCAGTGAGCGCTGTCGACGTTAAATGGATCGGGCTACACGCCGTAGCGGTTATGTGCATTGCATTGCATCATTATCTGTTGAATTATTCTGTGGTAGCTGTATTGTATTGTTGATGCTAGTTCGTAGGAGATTCGGACTGTAGTTTAGCTTCATATTGTGGTATTTTGTGGATTTCCTACTTTCAGCTGCTTTTATATATTTATTACTCACTGAGTACTTAGTACTCACCCCTACTCCTTGCACCTTTTGTGTGCAGACTCAGGTACTCAGGAGCAGTAGACGAGCATTTCCAGCTTTTGCAGAGTCATACCGAGTTGTTGAGGTAGCTGCCGACGTTCCCAGAACCTAGCTTCTCTTCCTCTTTTCAGTTGCTATTTTATGTTCAGACTTGAGTATTTCCATACAGTATTCTCTACTTTTGTTGGGTTTTTGTTAGAGGCTCTAGACTTGTGACTCCGGATCTTTGGGAGTGTCAGTTGCTTTCGCACTTCTCATTACTTTGTTCATTTTTATTATTATTGGAGTTCTTTGACTCATATGTTCTTTTGAGTTGTCCATTTGGGACCGATATTCATTGTGATAAACAATTGTTGGTCTGGCTGGCCTAGCTTAATTGTTGGGCGCCATCACGACCGGATTTGGGTCGTGACATAGCCCCTATGTGATTAGTATAAATAGGGGGCATTCATTTGCAATTCATCAACCAAGAAAACAATTCAAGTTCTCTTTAATACAAAGCTTCCTTTAACAGTTCTCTTGTGTTCTTTCTTCCACTCTCTTAGCAATCTTGAGTGTGGTAAGGCTGACTTGGCATAGCAAGAACGTGAACAAGTTGTGCAAGATCGTGAGCGAATTGTCAAGTGCCGCACATGTACTTAGTTAACAACTAAGGACGTGACATTAGGCCCTAATTCTTCACAAATTCTACCCAATTTCATGAATTTTGGTGTTGATTCTAGCATAAAATTGTGTTTTCAAGTCAAGAAACTTACCTCCATATTAAAGTATAAAATGAAGAAAACGGGGTGGTAACTCCTGTAACGACGGGTCGGATCGTTACAAGTCTCAAAATTTTGAGTTGTACCCATGGGGTACCAAATCATTAAGGCAGGTTATTGGATCTGCCCGACATCGTCTTAATCCGAATGTACATTCTTATCTTATACGGGGATGCTCATTAGCCTTGCAAGTGTGGCAATATGAGTGTTGCTCGTCCGTCAGCACCAAGCTTGCTGCACGGTGTTCTGAATCGATTCCTCAGATTTTAAGATGGTCAGCTAACAAGGGACATATTTGGTTGACTGCAATTGAAGACAAGATGATCAAGCCTGAGTGGCTGAAGGTATTTTTTTTCATTTTTGTATTATTCTACAATTATAGTTATAGTATCTACAATTCATCTACATTTTTATTTTCACTTGAATGAACTGTCACTTCCATCATGCAGTTCACAAACATGGTTGAATCTGGAGAAGAGCTTGGAGTGCTTAATCTCCTAGAAAAGATTCAATATGAACATGAAGAAGTTGCTCAACCATCAAATGCTCCAACTGATGCTTCTCCAACAGTTGAACCCAAAGAATCTATTTCTCAGAAGGCCACGGAATCTGTCAATAGCAAGATCAGTCAGTTGGAAAAGAGACTTGAGTAGGTTCTATGCAAAACTACAAAATTTTGACATAGTTTACTATAATTTAAATATATTACAATTGTTGTGTAGTCTTTTTGTAGTTTAAATGTAGCAAATAGAATAAGCTTACAAACTAATTTCACATATTTATTTTTAGGTTGATATAAAGTTAGATGGGTTTAAGAAGGATGTTGTTGATGAACTCTCAAGCCTTTGAGAGTTCATAGATCAATCTTTGAAGAGTGTTATGAGTGCAATAAACAAGATGATTGAGTTGGATGAGTCAAATGTTGACAGAGGTTCTCGAGATTGGGTACCATCTCGAAACCCGTAATGGTATCACTGGATCCTTAGAGCCAATCTTTTTTTTCGATAGAGAAGAATTTACATAAAAAATTATGACAAGACTATATAAGACATAACACAAAAAAACATTCTCAACTATTTCCCAAAATTGTAGTTTGCAGGTAGTTCAACAAAATATAATGACCAAAATCAAGGTGACAAAAACCATCATTTTCATTTCAATGTTGGTGATCAACTCCATGCAAGCACTAGTAATACATGTATCTACATTAGTCCTACATACATATCTACAAATTTCAAGAATTGCTAATCACTTTTTAACTATGTTTTGCAGATCCCACTTCTACACAACATGTTCAACCACAAGTTGACTTGTATCCTAATTCCAACAAGCAACTGATGCATTTAAAGCAAGTATAGTACCATAACTTCTTTATAGTTACATTTTGAGCAATTTTTCAAAAATTTACTCGTAAACTACAAATACCTACATATAACTACAATTGTATTGTACTATTGTTCATTCAAGCTCCAAATTCACCAGAACATGTACAAGAAAATGTTGATGAAGAACCAGTAGTTGATAAAATAGCTGTTGAACAACAATCGGGTAATGTAATCTCTAAGTTTCTACAAAAGCTCCATATATTGTTCATAACTACATAGATCTACACTTATCTATAGAAGGTGTAGTTACCACCGGGGGTGTGCCACCAATGGTTGATGATTAACCAGCAATCCAGGAAGGATCATATGTTGAACATAACAATCCACAGTCCCCAATACACGGTGTAACATTGACTGAAGTTGCCCATGAAGGCATTCATAACAAAGAGGAGACTAAAGTTGTGCCCGAAGGCATTGAAAATAAAGGTGTGACATTGGATGATTTTGAGCTACTAGACAACTTATCACAGTTGGTCATTTTTTAGGACCCAATACCAGATGAATTAACCCCCTTCATCATGTAAGAACTAGGATGCCAGGAAAATATGCACGATCACCATTCATACCCTTGTATAGTACTGAAGGCAGCACATCTGCTGGGCTCAAATATTTTTACCTGAAGCACCCTTTCACAAGTGTCATCGGCGAAGATGTAGATCCTGATTTGATAGATATGTTCACAACCTGGTTATACACTCGCACTAACAAAGGAAATAGGAGGTATGGTTGCTTTAATTTATATTGTCCGTTCACCCTTTTTAGACTTCAAAGTTTTAATTCCTTTTGTAACTTTTTTTTATTTGATTCACTCTTTTGTTATTACAGGAGGAAAGATTTCTATTCAAATAAGGATAACCAAATCAATCCTGAGTTGGATTTTGGTTGTGAAAAGATTGATAAGAAGAACTGGTTCTATGACCTAGCTCACCCCGGACAAGTAATCAATATCAGTGTAAGTATATAGTGTTTTGTCTTCAATATATGTTTTGTCTTCAACTGTGTGGTGCACTTGTAGTTTTGACAGCTTCTATGATGTGTCATTGTAGTTATATTGTAGACATCATATATATTTTATTATATTTAGTCTTCATCTGTAAAATTTTGTTTTTTTGGACCTTATACAATCAGTGTGAAAATGTAGTTAATGTATAGTTTTTTTTGTAGATGTGATGGGTGAATTGTAGATATAGTACTTGTTCACTACTGTTCATGCTAACTATCATTAAATTGCATTTGGTGAGGCACTTGGTGTAACTGTTATATATTTGTAGTTATGGTGTAGTTAAAGTGAAGCAACCTGTTAAATTTTATCAGAAATTCTAAGAAGTAGTTAGAATGTAGCTGTTTTGTAGATATGTGTGGTTACACTGTAACTTACTGTATATTTCACTTTTAATTTGGTAGCACATTGATGTTATTATGTACCATCTGAGAAAAAAGGGAAAATACGGCCCTAACATCAAGACGAGGTTTACAACAACTGATTGCTTATTCAAGACAAAGATTGAAAGAATCTATGAGAAGTTCACTAGTTCTCCACCGGATATAAGGAATTCGGTTATTAAAGCTGAGGATGATATTGGGAAATATATTCTAGGCTACAGGATTCTTGCAAATGTTCCCTGGGATGCTGTTGACTATGTGCTCATGCCTATTAACCTTGTTGATAACTTGCATTGATTGTTGCTAGTTTTTGACATAAAGGACTGCCAACTTTATGTTTATGATTCATTGGTAAGAGCAAACCGTAATCAAACAGTTCAGACAATGGTTGCCAAATTTGCAAGAATTATTCCTCTTTATTTGTCATGCACTGGTTTCTATGGTAAACGCAAAGACATTAACTTCAAGACTTCAAAGTCATACATAGAGAAAGCAGTTACGGATCCTCTCGACATACAATGGCTGGTTGCTGAGATTCCACAACAAAAGGAAGGCTCGCTGTAAAAAAACTAATCTCCCTTTCTATATGTTTAATCCTCTTTTTTTTTAATTGTTTGTTATATAATAAAAAATTCTCATCTTATGCAGAGATTGTGGTGTATTTGTGGTTGCTTTTGCGGAATATATTAGCTGTGGTGATTTTTTTATCCCAAAGGAAGATCTGACTGATATTGTCCCACATCGTATACGCTATGGAGCTCTACTGTGGGACTACGCCACAAAGAAGCTAGAAGATGACTCAATTAGTGAGAGTGGGGTTACTGGCAGGCTTGCCAGAAGGAAGGGTGCACTGGCAAAAAATGAGAGGACTAAAGTTCAATGAAAGAAGAAATGAACTCTGTTGTTCCTGGTTGGGTCTGCGTAATTTGGTAGTTGTATTGGAAAACAACGTAGGAATTAAGTCGTTTAGTTTTTGTACAAAAATTATTTTTGATAACAGATGTTATACTCGCATACTCGAGTTCTCTAATACCTTCAGGTGCCATTTAACATATTTATATAACTGTCAATTGTTACACATCATAAAGATGAAATAAATCTAGGTCTCATATAAATAATTTAGCCATCTTTTATGAACAAGAATTTCAGAAATTGTCAATTTACCTACAATTTAACTACATTGAACTACATTTCAACTACAAATTGTCAATAAATAATGGATATGACTACATTTACACCACACTTAAACTACATTTTAAACACAATCTGGAAACAGTTTACATTGAGTGTTTTATTTATTTAAATCAGATGTTTTGTAAGCATTATATACCAAAGTTTAACTGTTATATAAAAAATGACAAAAATTGACGCTTGAATGCATAGAAACAAAATGTAAATATACAGATACACAAATTGATGTTTCTACTTCAATTTCATCTTCAAATCCAATACAGTTTATCAGGAAATTCTGAAAATTCTTATTTTTGCTAATATTTATATTGAATAAATATTCTAACTACATAATATTCATTTCTTTTTTGGCGCATTCTTGCAAGTTCTTTTGTTATGCCCTTCAACTCCAAAATTGCCGCATGACACCTTGTACTTCTTTGACTTTATTTCATCAAATATTTTATATCTTTCCTTGTGAGGTCTCCTTGGCTGCCTTTTATCTCTCGCTGGTATCTTTACTACCTCATCCAAAATATATTGGGGAACATCTCATTTGGCTTCATCAGGAAGAGGATTTACTGGCATTTCATAGGTAAGAAGAAGGCTCTCCCTTGTGTAATACGGAGAGAAATAGTTTTCAGGTGTTCCATTCCTATGCCTTAATGCTGCTAGAGCATGCACACATGTAAGTTCGTCAAGTTGGAATTGTCCACAACTACATTTCTTGTTTTGTAGACACATAATATACCGCTTCGCACCATCTAACACAATATGTATATGATCAGTTGAAGCTCTCACCTATAATTGAAAAGCAAACAGAAAAAATAATACATCAATCAGTTAACTGGGTTATCAACAATTTACCTACAAGTAACTACAATTATCCACAATTTGACTATTTAACTACAATCTGGAAACACTACAGCTAGTACTATTTTTTTTTTCTCCTGCACCAATCAAGAATATCTTACCCTTAGTTTATGAGATAATGTGTTGTTATCATCCAACTCTCTGTGGAATTTGTGACCAAGGAATGTGAAAGTACCCTTTGCCTTCAACAACTTTTCTTTTGTCCAACGTTCAAGAAGAATTCTCATATACTCAAATAGATCATATATTGGCAGCTCTCTTGCCTCTTTTGTTACAGCATTCAACGACTCGGCAATGTTTGACGTCATAGTAAAAGTTCTATTCACCGTTGCATGTACTATCGACCATCTATGATAGCCAATATCATAGGTAAGACTTTACACGCGGGTCTACCTCTTCAATCTTCACCATCCTTTCATTGAATTCATCCACAATGTATGACCGGGCTGTAGCAAAGTACAATTCATGTAATTGTAGATGTCCCTTCTTGAATTTTGATCTTATATTTGTCCATATATGTCACATGCAAGAGTAGTGTGCCATCCCCGAATAGACAACTGATGTTGCCTTCAATATACTCTCATGCCTATCTGAAACAACACACATTGAAGGTCTTTCTCCATATGCCTCCTTGAATTGCTCAAAGAACCACTTCCACGACACGTCATTTTCAGAATCAACCACAGCATATGCCAAGGGCAAAATAGTACCTAGATTTTGTATACATAAAATAAGATTAAATAAAAACTACAATTTATATTGAGATCATAGACAATTAACAACATTTATTTATCTAACTACAAAATAACTACAATTAAACTATAATTTAACTACAATGTATAAACTGTCTACAATATATCTACAAAATTGTTGCATTTATTTACCTGTTGCATCCATAATGCTTGCTGTGAGCATAATCCCCTTGTATGCTGACTTTAAAAATGTTCCATCAACCACAACAACCGGCCTACAATATTGCCAACCATTGATTGATGTAGAAAGAGCAACAAAGGCGTATACGAAGCAATCATCTGCTGCATTCTTCAGTTTAACAATAGAACCGGGATAATTCTTCTCAAGAATATAAAAATATTTTGGTAATTTGTTGCAGGAGTCACACGAATTCCCTCTCAAAAAATATAATGCTTTTTCCTTTGCTCTCCATGCTTGCATGTAGCTTAAGTTCAGTCCATGTTTAGATAACATGTTAGTTTGTATGTCCTTTGGTGTGTACACAGTCTTAGGATCATAATACTTTGGAACAACCATGCTACCAACTACTGTTGCAGTACGTTTGCGATGTATGAATGTTTCGTCCATTATGCAACATGTGTGTTATCGACTGGAACTTCTTATCTTGAACATTGCCGAATCATTAATTGACGTTGCCTTGAAATGCCATTTGCAGCTTTCAGCTACGCATATAAGCCAGTAGCTACAAAAAAAAAACGTACTTACACAAATTTAGTATACACCACAATTAACTACAAATAGACTACAACATAACTACAATTGTATAAAACCAAAATCTACAATAATACACTGATATTGCAGATATATGTTAGACAAATAACTACATACCTTCTATGACTAGATCTTTTTACTCTGAACTAGAACTTGTGTTGTACTGAATAATTCCTTATTACAGCAGCTATTGTTTGTTTGTCCTCATATACTTGTCCTTCTTCAATACATAATTGCTTAGATTCAGTTATTATTTCACTTTGATATTCCTCTATTGCTGGTAGGGATGGAATTTCTAGTAACCTTAGGGATCCAGAAGAACCTGCAGAAGATAAATTCACAATATAGTAACTATGCAGGTAAATATGAAAGCAACACTGCTTTATATTTTCAAGCACTACATGAAAATTGTAGTTAAAGTGTAGTGAAATGTAATTACATTGTAGTTAGTAAGGAAAACCATAACACTCTACAATGTCGAATCAAACATACCTGTAGTGGTGCTTTCATTGGTAATTGCCAATTTCATATTGAAATCTCTAGCACTTATACATAACGAATACGAACCTAAGGTCCTATTCTCCTTTTTTGTTTCCATATACACACAAACCCCCATATCATTCCTAATTTCCATTGGAGGACATTCTCATCCACAATGTATTTGATTTCTACAATTTTATCCGATGTATCAATCGATAATTGTTCTGCAATTGTAGAAACGAGAAATGCGTAGCTTGAATTATCATCTACCACAATGGCATCAACCTCAAAATCTATATATCTTCCATATTTATCCCAATTACCATTCGATTTCAGCATTATTGTGACTTTTGATATGATTTTGTGTAGTTTAGAGAAAAAAATGCTAAGAACAGATATAGATTCGAGACTCTTTGTCGACGAAGAACTGTATCCAAAAATATTGAATTTCTACAATTTGATGGATGGAGATTCTATAGCTTTCGTATTTTTAGAATTGTAAGTAAGAGTGAGAAGAGAGATCTCGTTCAGTTGAAGAAGGAGAGATTTACGCAGCTAAAGTTTTTTTCCATTTCAGAATTTTGAATTAAATGCAAACATTCTTCCGTCAGTTATTTTCTCCTACAAAATCGCGCGTTTATTTTGGGGAGAATCTCGCTAATTTGGATTTGGTATATAAATTGTAGGGATAATGTAGGTCAGGTAAATAGCAATTTGTGAACATTTTTGGTAATGATGTTTGCTATATGGTATAGATAGGAAAAAATTCCCTGAATGATAAGGGAATTTTTAGGGGAGATTTTTAAAAATAGCCATATTTACAACTAGTCGTTCAGAAATAGCCAAATTTCAAAAGTAGATGAAATTTAACTACTTTTTATATAAAGATAACTCTGAGCGAAAATACTATTCAAATCTTGGAAAATACTTCAATATATTATGCTAAAGTTCCAACATAAGTATACTTGAACTCCAACATATTATATTGGAGTTCCCGGGGTGTTGGAACTCTAGTATACTATGATGGAGTTCTAATATAAATACACTAGAATTTGAGCATAATATACTGGAATTCTAGCAAGTATAATAATTGAGTATAATATATTGAAGTTTGGAGGACCAATACTCCAATCTCTACTATATTATAGTGGAGCAAGCTAAATATACCGATCCAGCATAATATGGTGGAGTTGATACACAAGTTATATTGAATAGATCTCTATTATAATAAAATAGTGACTATTTTTCATTGACCGGATAAAAACTAGGTATTTTTGATTCACCAATCCGATATTAATTATACCTTTAAATTTTGGCAATTTTTAGACCATGCACTATTGGCCCTTTTCCGAACTTAAAACCCAAAGGGAAGAATAAACATTAGCCAAATTGTTCTGAAAACTTTAGCAGTAGGCGTCGGCGCTGCCGGAAAAGACGATGGGAAGGAGAGGACGCAGCGGCAGCGGGCCAGTTTCAGGCGAGCTTCGCCGCCACATTGAGTCATGTAAGGACGATTTCCTCTCCGTTGAAGAACTCGTCGACCACCTCCGTTCAACTTATCATAAGTATTCCCGCTCTAAGCTACAAGATCTCACCAGACAGGTCCAAACCGTTCTCCAACTTCGGAACCCTAACCCTACTGAAGAAGTAACGCCTCCGAGAAAGAAGCCAAAGAGAGACAGCAGCGAGCAGCGTTTGCAGCTCCTTGAGAAGAAACACATAATGAACAGCCAAAGAAAGAAGCAGGAAGCTGACGGAGAGTCGTCGACTCTCGCGACCACCTCCGAAAGCGATGATTCTTATTCTTCCTCGTCTTCTGACGCTATTTACGGTGAGAAATTGGAAGAAAAGCCCGATTTAATGAAGTCTATGCTTCGACATACGTACAATAAACAGGTGAATAATACTCCCAGGTCAAAAAAGATTGAATACGAGGTGGTTCACGACAATAATGAAGAAAAAAGGAAGAAAATTAATATGTCAAAAGGAGGACAAAGAAGAAACGGAGCCACGAGCGATTTAGGAGGCGGGGGAGGAGAGGCCCGAGATGGGGTAAATATTGGTGAAAGTGATAGGAATGGTGATGATGGGCCAAGGTTTAAGGATTTAGGAGGAATGGATAGAGTGTTGGAGGAATTGAAGATGGAAGTTATTGTTCCATTGTACCATCCTCAGCTGACTAAGCATCTTGGAGTTAGGCCCATGTCAGGGATACTCTTCCACGGCCCACCTGGCTGTGGCAAAACTAAGCTAGCTCATGCTATTGCCAATGAAACCGGAGTCCCATTTTACAAGCTTTCTGCTACTGAGTTGGTCTCTGGAATTTCAGGTAAAAGCTGATTCTCTGATCATGTTGTTTCGTTCACATTTATTGCAGATTTGGTCTCTGAGGTGAAGCTAATTGTTTGATGCTTGATTTGTTCATGTTATCAGTATGTTCTATTAGCACGTATTTTGTATGATAGAGTTACTAACATTTTTCCAACATTTATCCTTTTTGTGTGCCCCCCTTGGTCTCTGGAATTAAAGGTGAAGCTAATTGTTTGATGCTTGATTGTTCATGCTATTAGTATGTTCTATGAGCACACATTTTGTATCATAGAGTTACTAACATTTGAAGCCTTTCCAAAATTTATCCTTTTTGTTTGCTCTTCAAGTTCGAGATTCTACCTTAGTCCATTTGATAAACTGGGTTTGAGATATATTAGTTGCACCGATTTAATGGAGTTTCTTGCACGTATATAGGGTCCAAGCCAAAATCTATTGGGTACTTCCCCATAAGTTGTCTGACATATCTTGGCAACACATATATTTGTTATTTTCTCTATTTTAGCAGCAATTATGGGGCATCATTCAGTATAATGGCAGTCTTGAGTGTTATGAGTTTTATCTTAAGGGTGTGTGTGTACCTGTTCTTATTGTTGTCAATTTGTTTGGGTATCTATTGTTCACTTGAAGCCTTCTAATATGGTAGTTCTCCATTTCAGGTGCATCAGAAGAGAACATAAGGGAACTGTTCTCAAAAGCGTACCGGACAGCACCATCTATTGTGTTTATTGATGAGATTGACGCAATCGCTTCCAAAAGAGAAAATTTACAGAGAGAAATGGAGCGGCGTATTGTAACACAGCTGATGACATGCATGGATGAGTCATATAGACTTTCAAAACCTGATGATGATGCAAAGGGGAGTACAATACCTACTGATAAAAGAAACAGTGAATCGAAATCAGAGGGATCTAATGGCAGACCTGGTTATGTCCTAGTAATTGCGGCTACAAATAGACCTGACGCTATTGACCCAGCATTGAGGAGGCCTGGACGATTTGACCGTGAAATCGCTTTGGGTATTCCAGATGAAAGTGCAAGGGTGCAGATTTTATCTGTGCTTACACGTAACCTAAGAGTTGAAGGTGCATTTGATCTCATGAAGATAGCTAGGTCAACCCCAGGATTTGTTGGAGCAGACTTGGCTGCTCTAACTAACAAGGCAGGTAACTTGGCAATGAAGAGGATACTAGACACGAGGAAGGTTGAGGTTTCAAGAGACTTGGTAGATGGTGAAGATGCGGAAGAGTGGTGGAGAAAACCATGGTCACCTGAAGAGATGGAAAAGCTCAGCATTAATATGGCTGATTTTGAGGTATGACGCATCTAGATTTACCTTTATGAGAGATATACCGTAGGGTGTGACCCATAAATTGTTATATGCAACTGGCATTTGGCATTTTATATCCTCTCTGCTGAAACTACAGATGCTCAACCCCACCCACCCACTCCACTAGCCTAAGCAAGTAGAAGAACCATGATTTTTCATTTACATGCGTAGTCAGAAATCAGTTTTGCTACGTTTTCCAAGGTTTTAATGATTGATTTGGCTTTCACAGTTGGATATGTGTAATACATTGCTTTATCTGTGTTGTTTAATTCTCTTAATGTATATAAGCTTCTCATGATAACGCTCTTAAAGGATGATGCACCCTCCTTTTAATCTATGAATTCAAGATCAAGTTTGACCGTCTAAGGAGTGTACACCATCCTTTAAGAGCATTATCACATGAAGCTTATAAGTGTTAAGAGAATTGAACAATACGGGTAAAGCAATCAAGGATATATCCTAGAAAGGTCAATAAATCTAGAATGGACCATGGGAGATGAGGGTTCAAATTGCAACGAGGCGAATAAAATGGATAGGTGATTTCTTCCCCTTTTTCTAAGTCTTTGGTGGATGGAGTCACTGTAGAATTTTTGTTTGGAAGTAGCAGAATTAATCAAGGTACACACAAGTTGGCCCGAACCGCCCGAACAACGTTATAGGAAAAAAGGATTTAAGTTTAGCATGGTTACCATATATTTTATTATTTTTATGATCTAGTATCTGATGCTCTTTTCCTGGGCATGTGATTATCTTCCATGTAAAATAAAAATGCTAATAACTCATATGATAATATGCAGGAAGCAGCTAAATCGGTTCAACCCTCATCTAGAAGAGAAGGTTTCTCCGCTATCCCAAATGTAAATTGGGAAGATGTTGGAGGTCTTGATTCAGTACGATATGAGTTCCAACGTTCCATTGTCAGTTATATAGAGAATCCTGAAGATTACATGGTCAGTAATTATCTTAAATAATATTGAATATTCAGATATTAATACCGCACTGGTGTGTCAGCTGATTGGCTTTATAACCTTCATTTTGGACTTCCTTATGTTCTGACTCTTTCCTTTCACTTTATATAGGGTTGGGTGTTTTTTCTTTCCGTGTTTTTTTTTCTTTGGGCATTTATCTCTTTCATTGCTCAAGTTTAAGCTGGCTGTTTATTCCATCCCAAAGGATCTTTAGACCATGAATGTTAAGGTGGAATTATGTTTCCATCTTTAATGAACTTTTCTGTGGCATAGGGAATACCAGAGTTTTACTACGTATTACATATCTTTTTTGAGAAGTGAAGTGCTTTTCCATCATCTTCTCCCACTCCTGAACATCTTAATGTGCTAGAAGACTGTGTTCTTGTTGGTTTAACAGTTGTATTCTTTCTTAATTATGTAAATTCGTGTTCTTGCTCCCAAGTGTCCAATGGGATTTATGTTCATCGGGAACAGTGCTATTAGGTAGGGGGATTCACTAACAAAATAATGCTCGCCCTTTGGTTGTAATTCAACACATTTCCTTTAACAAGCATCCTTTGTGTTCCAAGTTTAATATGCTATCATCTGATGAATGCAAAAGTTTCCAAGTTAGAACCAGCTCTGTGCTAGCTTTTTAGTGCCTTGACCTCAAAATGTCTGTTAATTACTTAATTTTTCTTATGAGTATGCTAGTATGAAACTTCTGAAAGCTGTTCTGTATTTCAGCATTTTGGAGCGGAATCGGAAACAGGATTCTTGCTTTATGGTCCCCCAGGATGCGGTAAAACGTTAATTGCCAAGGCTGTTGCTAATAAAGCCGGAGCAAATTTTATACACATTAAGGTTACTGCTAATTTCTCATTTCCTAATGACTGCTTTTGTTGATGTTTTGAATGAGGGGGGCATGACTGATTTCTCATTTACTGATGTCCATCCAGGGACCTGAAATTCTGAACAAGTATGTTGGTGAAAGTGAGTTAGCTATCCGGACATTATTTACTCGTGCAAGAACTTGCGCTCCATGCATTCTATTCTTCGATGAGGTACTTCTCACACACTTCTGTCTAATAGCTGTCATCTTTTTATTTCCCCGAGTCCTTCCACCTTCAAAAGCACTGCAGAAGCTTTGACTCACTTTTATTTCCTTTGAAAATTTGTGTGCACCTGTAAGAGATTTGCTACAAAGTCTAATACATAGTATAGTGTTCTGATAGGAAAGAGTGTTTTATTGTGTTGGTTCAGTACCCAAAATTAATAATAGTAAAAATAAAACAAAAATAGAAACTTTCAAAATTCCAGTGCACTTATAAGATGCTTGCTTCAAAGTCTGATACATGTACAATGTTCAGATGCAAGCATTGATACATGTACAGTGTTCAGATGCAAGCATTGTTATCAAAGGCGGAAAGTGCAAAAAAGCTCTAAGGTCCGTTTGGGCTTTAAGCGCAAAGCACAAATAAAGCGTGGGCTTTAATGAAAATAGGCGTAACGGAAGAAAAAGTAAAATATGCATGGAGTCTCCAAGACTAATCATTATAAGCATTAATAAGAAATATATGGACAAAGAAATTGAAAATAATTTAAGATAAAGTGAAATATCAATTGTTTAAGGTCGCTTTTTCAAGATTATTCTCATTGGCGAGGAAAAGTACGCCTTATAGCTTTGATGGGACATTAAAGCGCGAACAAAGCGAAGCGAAGTGCTCAACGTATTTTGAGCCTCGCTTCAGGGCTTCCTTTGACAACACTGGATGCAAGATCTACATTTGTGGTGATGGTTTAGTGCCCAAAAGAATAATGATAGGAAACAAAGTATAGAAACTTTTTGAGAAACACTTTTTTCTCTTTAATTTTTTACAGATAGATGCATTGACAACTAAGCGTGGTAAGGAAGGAGGTTGGGTTGTTGAAAGACTTTTGAATCAGGTTTGTATGATTAAGCTTATGTTCTTGACAAAAGTTGACATTGTATTCTTCTTAACCTTTGCAACTGTGAAACTTCTCTAATTATTGCAGCTACTAATAGAACTAGATGGTGCAGATCAGAGAAAAGGTGTTTACGTGATTGGTGCCACAAATAGGTGTTTTTCGTTCTTCTGGATATTATGTGCCTTTGGTTTTCGGAATGGAGATTCAAAGTAAATAATTCACATCCTATTTTTGGTTCTTATTCTTAATCATGTTTGCAGGCCTGAAGTTATGGACCAAGCTATTCTTCGACCTGGAAGGTTAGGGAGATTCCTATATGTCCCTCTACCTAGTCCAGATGAGCGTGGACTAATTTTAAAAACTCTTGCACGGAAAAAACCTATAGATACTAGTGTCGACTTGATGACCATTGGAAGAGATGATGCTTGTAAAAATTTTAGTGGAGCAGACCTATCAGCACTGGTTTGTTCATCTTTTCTTCTAACTGCTTGTTTTACCTGCTTTTATCCCCCCAGTGGAACTTGTGACATATCTCTTTTTTCATGGTTGGTAATTTTATCAAAGGTGTGACTTTTACCAACTGCTTAATATTGCTAGATGAATGAAGCTGCAATGGTTGCACTGGAAGATAAACGGGCTGCAATGAGAGCATTGGGTACAAGTTGTGGTGACTCATCATCAACTATCAAGGAGTCACATTTCAAACGGGCTTTAGAGAAAATTTCTCCATCTGTCTCCGACAAGGTACAGCTGATATAGTTTCCTGGTGTCATTTAGTTTTAAGGCATTTGCCATCTTGTGCTAAATCCAATCATTGTCTCTTATTATACTGCTTCTATTTTCTTTGTGGATGCAGCAAATTGAATACTATCACCGTTTATCAAAAACCTTTAGAGCAGCATGAAGCCAGAGCATGAAAGCCTTGGTGAAAGGAGTAGCAAGAAGATGTTTAGGGTGGTGGTCATATCTCCAGCTATGGCCATGGGAGGAAACAGCGCATGAGAAATATTTTAGATGTTGCTGTTCCGTTTTGGTTTTCTTGTGAATATCGTGCAGCATATTTTGGTTTTCTTTTTCTTTTTCTTTTTCTCTTCTTTTTCTCTCTTTTTTCATTCTTTTTCTTTTTCTCTTTTTTCTTTACTTAGCTTTCACTCTTGTGTTTTTTATCTTTGCTACTGATCCCAAAAGATGGGTATGAAAGAAAGTAGATAAGGCTTAAAGTGGTAGCGAAGTATAAAGTGTTTAGATAGAAGAACAAAATGCCTTTGTCAAACCAACGAAGACAGTTGTAACATCTTTTGATTGTACTAGACTTGATAACCATATCCACTTTCTACATTATCAATTTTAAAGCACTGTTGGACAAAACTCTTCGTTACCACGAATGACCTCTGCCAATTTGAGGCAACTTGCCGTTAGCTTCTACCTGATGTAGCATAATGCATTTCAATAGTGTTTCTTTATGTTCTATCTTCCCGAATTTCACATGGTTCGGGCTTCAAATGATCTCAAAGTGTCCAAATCTATTCTTATTTCCCTCAAGTGCCCATATCATTTTCAAAATTGTTTCAATGCTTCATGAATAAACTAACTTTTAACATCGGGTCTAGAATTTTGCATGTATGTCATGTCACTAAAAATAGCGTTAAGACAAAAGATGAAACAAAAGGATAGAAGAGAACTAAACAAAGAAAATGACTAGAAATAACAGAAGACCGAAATTTGCATTAGACAGACGGTGAAACGGTTCGAATAACAAAACAAGCAAAACAAACAGGGGTACAACCCTGGAACAAAACTAGGTAACACTAAATGAGTTGCTACGACTAACGGAACTAGGCAAAATAAAAGGATTGAAGGTTTGAGTTAGAAGCAATATCCGGATTATAACCCTAAAATAACCCGGACAACATAAATGACAACAAAATAAACCACCAAAACTCCTTTCTGGCTAACCAAGAAAAGAGAGTCTTTCCAATTACCGAGCACAGCAACTTAGCCACTAATTTTTGCATTAATATTGCCAAGACCATTACCAGCTTTAACCAACAAGTTCCCAAGAAGATTCGCATTCTCATGTCACTTTCATTTACCACAACTACCCTGTCTTGAATCATTCTTTCTATTTCCTTTTCAAAGAGCGACAATCTTCAATGTTATGCCCCTGGACATTGGAGTGGTACATGCATCGAACAACATGATTAAAGCCTTTCGCATATGGGTATGGAGTATAGCCAATGAGTGACTTGATCATGCTAGAATGCTTTAACTTTTTAAACAAACTTGTGTAGGAATCTCCGATGGGTGTGAAATTATCTTTTTTCTTTTGTTTCGTTCCATGACTCGGTTTTATAGGATTGTTGGATGGTTGAAAATGCTTTGAAGGCACACGAGAATTTTGAGATGCTGGTGCTCGCCCTAGGGAGTGACCTATTGGTTGGACAGACGACCATATGTTGTTCGGCGGATAATACTGGAGTGGCTTATGTGGAGTTTGGGGATGTTCACGGTCGGTATTGTGGCTGAAAGCGTTTAGAAAGAATGACCACCGGATCTTATCGTCGGCGGGGCTCAGCAACACATTCCCTATTAATAAGAGGGATATCCCGAGCAATATGTTCGTTCCATCTGAGCCAAAAATCCTTAAAACTTTCCTTGGGTTTCTTCCATCTGAGATAGGGAGGAGTGGTCTGGGACAATTTCTATAGTGCACTGAAAGCGTCCCACAAAATCTTGAGCCATGTCGCCCGATATATGCCACTTCCCTACATTTTGACGATTATGCCATTCCAAAGCTGTCCCAGTTAAGCTTTTACTGATATATGCCATCAACAAGTCATCTTTCTCTCCAACACACTCATTTTACTGCAATAGACCCTCAGGTGGGCTACCGGATCTCCATCCCCATCATACAAGTTAAACTTTGGCACTTTAAACCCCGCAGGCAGGCAAACGTCAGGGAACGTACCCAACTCTTTGTAAGACATGTTAACCTGGTCTCCCATTCCTTGCTTGTTCTTTAAGGACTGTTCTATGCGTTTCAGCCTCCTGGGTATCTCATCTCACCCTTCTCGTCCTGTGACTTTCTCATGTTCCACATGAAGCTCATCCTAAGGGCTCTGCTTGTATGAGTGAGGAACCTTGTGGGAACATCTACATGGTAGTATTGGTCATCATGAGCTTTTAGTGGGTGTTCATTGTCGGGGATATTGGAAGTGACATGAAGGAACTTCTGGGAAAAAATAGTTGGAGGATGAGTGATGGAGCTACTAGGGTGGTTGGGAAAGTTGTGGTAAGCAGGTGTATCTGGAGAGAATGGAGGATCATCCGGCACCATGACTGGAGTTTGGATAAGGGTAGCATCTAGGAAGCTAGGTGGTGGCAGGTGTGGTGCCTTCCCAATCATCCAGGCCTCGTACATGTCTACCATGTATTTTTTAACATCTTTACCTCTTCAACCAACCCATTGTCCTGTTCAACCAATTGTTTTTGGCACTGGTATCAACCAACTCAGTTCGGTCGTTGTCTGCCATTGCCTTTGACTTTGTGGTGTAGAGAAGAGTTACCACTTAAAAACCACAAACCAACCACCCTTATGCTATGAATATAACAAAATGAATCCATTATTATAGCATTAGGGCATTTAACATAAGATAATCTCTCTTTATGTGCAATGCACCTAGCCACAATTATCGGTTCTAAAATGACTTCGAGGGTACAAAGGTCAGTTGGCATCATCCCAATTTGTTCATTTCAACCTCTTTTTTCTTTGCTTTTCTAGCACTTGCTTGCTCGTTTTCCTTCCTCTTTTCTCTTCTAATTATCACTCTTTCCTTTCCTCTCATTTCTCACATGCCATGATTTTACCTCTCTTTTTTTCATTTTTTCTCTCTTTTCTTTCTTCTTTTTCCTTTTTTAATTTTTTTAATAAAATGATTCGATCTAACTCTATAGGTTGCCTATGTATCATGACCCCGCATGAATTAGATCTTTGCGTAGTTCTGGAAGATCAAAAATAAAGTAAACAAACTAACATTCCCATTTTTTTTCTTTTTACCTCAAGGACTACTATGACAACATAATGGAAGTAAAAGAAACAAAATCTCTCATTTTTTCAATTTTTTTAGACTTAATGATCTATAACCTATTTTAAACTCAAGCTTATCAGATTTTTTTCTTTTTTTCTTTTTCCTTTGACACAAATTCTCTATCAACGAAAAATCCTAGAATAAAAATGTGAGCACGTGATTTTTGCCCCAAACAAATTATTCCAAAATATAGGCAAAAATGATTTTTTGAATTTGTGTGGCAATTTGTTGATAATTTTTTGCTTAATAATAACTCATAAACAAATGGAAATACCAAGATTTTATTGTTTTTGGAAAATACAAAACAAAGAAAAATCAAAATATCATACATTTTGTATTAATTAGAAAATACCAACAATAAAAATTAATTACTCTTTAATTTAAAAAAAATAAGAAAATTAAAAGAAAATACAAGAAAAATACAAGGAATAATAAACACAAGAGTAAAATATAAAAATACAGAAAATAAAATAAATACAAAAATATATAATACGAAAATACAAAAATACAATGTATAATGCAAAGTACAAATACAATATACAAAGAATTGGGCCAATTACAATTCATTGGCCCAAATGATATAACACACAGACCAAACCCAAATGAAAGGAAAACCGGTCAGCCTTGATACTGAACCAAACGACATCGTCCAACATAATTGAATCTGGACCATTGAAAAATTGATCAAACGTCCCATGAGTAACGGTTGTTAGAATCAATCTGAACCGTTGGCAGCTTTAATCTGAGGGTCACAATTAAATGACCAGTTAACTAAAATGGCATCGTAATTAGGGCAATTGAATCTGAGTCGTTGGTACGTTTAATCCAACGGTCTCAGATCAATCAAAGGTATTAAAAACGTTACATTATTTCATTATACACTCTTCGTCCCTAAATGAGAAACCCTAGCCGCCCTAATGTGCTCTCTACCATCGCTGGAACTTCACCTGCGTTGGTTCACCACCACCGTTAATCAGTCCGCCATTAACACCCCTTCACCGTCTCCCTCTTTTCTTCCACCCTACCCTATCAATTCCCCTAGAAAACCCTGAATAAACCAAAAGGTGTCACCGGAACCCTACTCCGGCGACCACCACTTTTGAACCAGGGTCTGTCATTAACACCATATGATCGTCTCCTCATCCTCTTCAACCCCCACGAGGTAGTTTTCCTCGAATAAACCTCAAACCCTTCGAATGTTAAAAAATGTATCGCCGGAACCCTACTCCTGCTAACACCCCTACTCCAAAAATCATCCTACTAAACCTATAACCCTGATATTCCTTTTCCTAAGAGCCTTTCTTACAAAAAGACTCGAGGAGTCTGCCTGAAGAATAAAAGCCAAGAAAATGGCTCCTGAACTTTCGATGCTGGATAATCAAGAAAAGTGATAAAAATGAAGAAAAGAAAACAAAAGAAAGAAAGAAAGAAAGAAAAGAAAGAAAACAAGAGTCGAAAAGCTAAGTACCCTAATCCTGGGTTTTCTACTTTGCACGTGTTTTTCCAGATCTTTTCTATTTTTTTCTGTTTCTTTGCCTCTCTAATAATTATGAGTTCTATTACATGCTTAGTTGCCTTCTGATTGTGCTTAGTTGTGAAAAACATGCGTGTAACTGTGTAGTTTTCTGATTTTTTTTACTTTAGAATCACATGGTTATAGTTCTCTTTTATAATAAAAGTTCTTAGTCAGAAATCACATGTTTTGCTATTCATAGCCATACTTAGATTATTTTTAGGGTTCTTACTTGATAATTTTAAAATTAGTGATTGAGTATTCTGTTGATTAGATTCTACCTATGATTAATTTGTTCCCTTGAATCTTATTAATTGAGTACTTAGTCTTAATTTGACTATATCTGTAAAATTGTTTATTGTTGGCTGTTTTTGCAATTCGATTTTGACTTTGACTTTTAAGTTTTTGATTGAACAAGGGGGTTAAATGGGTAATTAAAGGAAAAATACAGGGCTAAGGGGGAAAGGATAAATGGTATATTGTAAATGAACTAACGGGATAAGGGTATAAAAGGCAATACTGCCTGGTTCGTGAGTAAATGATTGAATAATAATGGGCTTTCTGGGTACAATGAACGGGTAAATAGGTAGAAGTTGAAAGCAAGTGAGGGTAACAGGGACAATTAAGGGTAATTAGAACAATAAAGATGCCACTAGAACCTTCTAGTAGGGGTTCTAGTGCATTTATGGATAAACTAGGAGTATTAACTTGAAAATAATTCATAAGATAAGGGGTGGAAATTCAGAATATTAATTTCAAAATTCCCTCCCATTTTGTTCTATAAATAGACCTTCTTAGGCCACATTATAGGAGGTTCAGAAGTTTTATAAGTTTAAAAATACTCAGAAATTTTGCAACTCTAGGGTTCGAAAAGTTCTGAAAGGGTTTAATAGTTCAAATTTCATAGCACTACTACTGTTCTATTGGTTTTGATTTAAATTCAAGTGGAAATCTCTTAAGTTTTGGTATTCTCGTCTATTGTTCTGTGCTGATTTTGGTGGTTGAAGCTGTTTACTCTGTGGTTTTCTTTGAGAAGTTATTTGGTTTAAGTTTGGATTTGATTCTGTTGTTGTGTTATTGTTGTGGATTTGCTGGTTATTGCTTGTTGAAGTCCTGTCATTGCTGATCTTCTTCCTCTATTTTTGCCGTAGACTCATTGAGTTTATCTCACTTTTGTCCAGGTACACTTCTGAACTTTCGAAGATGTAACCAGAATTTTTGAAGATATAAAACTATTAGATTAGTTTTGTTAGTTCTAATTTTGTTTATGTTGTAGATATAGAATGCTATAGATCTATATGTAATTTATTTGGTTAATTGTATGTATAATTTGGACTGTTGACTGTATTAACTACGGACTCGAACTAATAATTCCTTAAAGTTGTTAGTTTAGATATTCATGTAGAAATCACATGAACTAGATCAGTAGAAAACAAGTTACCTAGATTATAGATTAGAAAACTTGTTAAAGCCCATTAATTGAGACTTTCAGATCTTCATTAGTTATTAAACCATGAAATATAATTGAAATGCATTTGTTAGTATAATTTCCGTATTAACAGTTGATAATTTGAAAAGTATGAGTTAGTTAGATTTAATTTTCGTTAATGGTCCTGAGTTGTTTAAACTAATTTTGGATTTTAAACTCACGTTAAAACTCATTAGCATGATGCGAAACAAGAATTTAAATATGAACATGCCTTAGCTCGAATATGTTTACTGTAGATTTAGTTTAATGTATCCAGTCGAGCAAAAAATGATAATGTAATTTTACATCTGAATAATTAGTGCTTCAAATGATAACTAATAGCACGAATCAGTGAATCAAGATAGTTAATATACAAGTTATTTAACAACAGTAGTATCAAAAACTTGAATGAGTTTATAACAATAATGCACGAATAGAAACTCAGTACTATTGCCCTTTGGAAATTTTGATAATATAATGTTAAAAGCTTTGCGTGTAGACTAGCAGTTTAATAACTATGTTTGTTACTGTTCTTTTGGATTTTGTCTATAATTTGGGCATGATCGGGCAAAAAGGCCCAGAGTCAATAATCATAGTCCTTTATACTCATATGAGTAAACCAGTGTGTACGAGGTGGGCTAGGATGAGCCTTGTGCACAGTTGTGCATTACCCCTCAACTGGATCAATTTCCAGGCCCAATCACATAAAGGCTTGGACATAAAAATATTAATTAGATAACATTAGTCATTATTTAGATAAGTCAAAAAAAATAATAGAATACATAGTACACTATAGGCTTGACCTTAAAAAATGAAATGAGATGAGCCTCGTTAGAAGGCAAAATATACAGGGCTCTCAAATAATTATTAAAAAATCCTTAGATTCGGAAGGATCATTTAGCTAATTTTGCGGTCTTTCTCGAAGTAATAAGACGTAGATATTTTAGGCACAATTTTAATATACATTCTTAATTACGAGTGCATATTTATGTGACCAAAATCTTATTCTCAACGAAGTCGAAACGTATTTAAGGCCACAGGCGTACTAGTACGGTGTGGTTCAAAAAATACATTTTCACGACGTTGCAATTCCTTAAAATGAATAAAGCGGAATATTAATAATGCACATAATTGGAGTATATAGAAATTAGATAAAAGCAAATATAACAGTTGAGCGACCGTGTAGAACCACGAAATTTGGGAGTGCCTAACACCTTCTCCTGGATTAACAGAATTCCTTATCCGAATTTTTAGTTCGCAGACTGTAGTCTATAACAGAGTCAAACTTTCCTCGGTTCGAGATTAAATCGGTGACTTGGGACACCATTATATTCTCAAGTGGCGACTCGGAAAAATTTAAATAACTAATCCCGTTCCGTCTGTCCTTAAATTGGAAAAACTCATTTCCCTTCTTTATTATATCCCTTCCCGGGATGTAGTAAAATAAGCGGGGCTTCCTAGTAAAGAAAGTAAAAAAAGAGGAGGTGTGACAGTAGTGACTGGGGATAAGAAATTCAGAACTTCGATTCAGGGTTTAAGAATTCGAGCTCAGTTAAATTGCTGTATTTGTTTATATCTAATTTCCCTATATGTTTTTGATTAATGTGCTATATGTTTACCGCTTTGCTATTATGTGAACTGTATATAAAACTGCGCCGAAAACCCTTCTCTTCTTACCTCCGGGGATGTTCTTACGGGTTGAGATTCCCCATTCTGTTAGTGTCATACCCAAATAAGAAAAGAGGCCGGACAAGTTACTAAGTCGGACGAGCCCGCGGGTCCCTGGTACGTAGCCCGCTCCTCGACTTGAGTTGTCCGCTAGGGTGCGCAGTTTAGAACCAATAAAACCAGGATATTGAGCCTAGAATTAGGACGATTATTTGCATCATATCTGACTTAGGGGATGCAACACAGAGGTTGAGTCCGTCTAGGACAGGTGACCTAAATATGAAAAGACCGACATGATTATATGTTGCATTTATTTGTCTTGGGTCGTTATGCTGACCGGCTGAAGAATTGAGGGAGAGAAAAGAGAAAAATAGTAATTGACGAAACCGATGTCCAAATACTGTTGAAATTCTATCAAATTTTGAGGAAAAATAGTTTAAATAAGTTAGTTTTGTCAAAATTAAAAATAGTTGGTCTAAAAATAATTTAACCGAACTACGCTGGTTTGATTCTCACCACTAGGCGAGATATGTAGGCAATCCTTGACGGGTCCAACCACGCATTTTTCAAAAAAATATCCAAAAATATCAATAAATCCAAAGTGATGCCATTTTGACATAATAGTTGAATGTCCCGAAAGGGCGCCGAAGGGCTGTTCGTGCAAAAATGGCCACTTTTGAGTTTATCCCTAAAAAAGAGTACAACCTTAAAATCTTCGGTTGAAGTGCTGAAAGGTCGTATTTGCAAAATTGGGACTTTTGTCTTGGAATTTTCTTTGAAAAAAATATATTATCTTTTTGGGGTCAAAATAACTTGTGATTAAATCACCTTTCTCATTAATGAATAAAATCCCATTGAGTTACGTCTATGGTGGAATGATTTGGGTCAAGACGGACAAGACGGGGTCAAGAAATATTTGAAAGGTCTTATCGGGTTGCTTGATATTATACCCCGGGGAGACATCATTACAGCCTTGGTTATCTGTTGGGATCTGGCACACAATATGCTTCATTTCTCGTACTTCGAGCTTACTCCGACACTAGAGGAGATTGCTAGTTATATTGGGAAAGATGAGGTTCCCCTAAAAGACAAATACCCATAGATTCCTGGATTCCTTGAAAATAGCCCGAAGCGTTCATAATGAAGATTTGGCCAATGGGTTTTGCACTATGAATTTCATATACCATAGATATGGTCATATCGGAGGTTTTAATAACCCGGCAAACAAACTCTACAGCAAAGCAAACCGTGCAAAATGGGAGGAACATAGACGTTTTGCTTTCATGTTGGCCTTTTTGGGTTTGATTATGTTTCCAAGGAAAGACGGGAACATCGATATAAGAATAGCCGGAATTGTCAATACTCTCCTTACGCAGGATAATAGTACTTTGGCGCCTATGATAGTATCCAATATCTTTCGTGCCCTTATAGCTTGTAAAGTCGGAGTAGATTTATTCGAGGGATGCAATTTGCTATTACAAATGTGGATGATCGAGCACTTGTGCCATCATCCTCAATTTTTGAGTTATGGGTCTTCGGAAAGAACTTGCATAGAAGAATTCTACACAAGGATAAAAGTGGTCAAGTTGCCGAAAGGGTTTAAGGGTTGGACCACATACTTCCGATCTCTTACAGCTAGCCAGATAGAATGGACATTCAGGTGGCTACCTGCCAATGAAATTATATACATGCCGGCAGAAGGATTGCACTTTCTCTTAATGGGGCTTAAAAGTATTCAACTCTATGCTCCATATAGAGTTTTATGGCAATTCGGAAGATATCAAATAGTGCCAAAAGATGGAGACCTCAGCACTCAAGTAATTGAGATTAGTCCTGACGGGCAATTTCCTGAAGCAAATAACCGTCAAATCTGGAATGAATGCCAATGTTTGAAATCAGGCACTTGTATAAGGGATCGGGCCAAAGGTGAAGTGTCAACTGGTTACTTCGCATGGTATAGAAGAGATTGTGAGCATGAAAGGCCAGCGAAGAGACCTCACATCCAAGAATTTATCGAGCTGTCAAAAGAGCAATGGGATTGGTTGACTAAAGAAAACAAATACCGAGCAAAAATCAGCATGCTAGAAAAACAACTTCAAGACCTCAAGTTCGAAAATAGCGTGCAAATAGCAACTGATGACGGTGAAAAGAAGCAACTGGTTAAAGAAAATGAGGTCATAAGAGCTCAAATTCAGAAAATAAGAACAGCAACTAAAACCCCTATTCGAAATGCCCGGGATGAAAAATTAATTGATAATTTGCGGCGAAAAGTGAACGATTATAGTTTTGACCTAGATAAAGCTGAAAAAGAATTAACTTGGGTTCGGAAGTAATTAGCTAGGAACGCAGAAGAAAGGGCCCGTATGATTAAACAGCTGAAGGAAGAACATAATGTCGAAGTTGCTAGGTTGAGGAAAAAGATTATCACTGTTGAGGTCAAGATTAGCAAACAAGTGAAAGAGTTTAGTATGGAAAGAGAACATTGATACACAGCCTTGGAACGATTAGAAATGGAACTACGGTAGCTTCAAGAGAAAATCCAACAGACTCTGGATGCTCGTGCTGAACAAATAAGGAGGTTACTTCAAGAAAAAGGAATGATTAGAGAAAGGATTCTCAATATTACTCATTATATCACTCGAAAATGCTAGATATGTGAAGATATGATCCAGACCACATTCTTTGCCTCAACAATTATATTTGTGAAGCAAATAATAGGTGATTTAGACAAAGTCCAAAGGGGACTTGCATATAGGCTCGCGGCAAGACCGAACGATGTCTCGCGGGCACTAGGGTCTTTGATGTATTCTTAGGATAGGCATTCGAGTCTGTATTTTTCATTTTTCTGCATTATTAGAAGATTATAGTACAATTA
>JASVEL010008220.1:0-35967 GCA_032618575.1 Nicotiana noctiflora | reverse complement strand
GTACAAATTCAACCCAATCCCCAACCCTTATTTGCCACCCCTACATTCCATTAAAGAATCCCAAATATTTTATATATAGTCTTACAATCATATACAAAAATTATATATTTATATGTCGGATAGTTTGGGTATTTTTACCCAATACCAAATCAAATCACCAAACCTCATTCGGGTTTTTAATCGGTTTGATTTAATTTTTCGATTAGGTGTAATGTTTTCGATTCGATTTGTACGCCCCTAATCATAACTATATATGGACATGTATTTGATATTAAACCATCATCTACATATAAAAATTGATCTATTTATGTTTTAACGCAAAAATGGTAATAAGAATAAAATTTATTGACGGGACTCTAAAAATAGGTGATCTATTTTTATGATTATTGTTAAGCAGTTGATGCTATGTATGTGTGATTTAGAAACGAGATAAGGGTTAATGATAGAGTGATAATCAAACTGATAGGCTAACGATTGGGGTCTCGAGTTTGTCGATTCGGGGCCTCGAGGTCAATTCCAGAGCTCGGCTGTGAGTTATCGAAGGTGATTGGAGTAGGGCTAATAGTTATAACAAAATTAATGAAGGCTCGTTATGGCCAATGATAAGCAATAAATGAAAAACAATAGAGAAGATAAAAAATGGAAGCAATAATAACAAGAGAATATGTTAGAGAGTAGAGAAATGTTTTTGTCTATTACGTATGGAGCAATCAACCGTTACAATATGGCAAAGACCTCCTTTATATAGAAAGGGTGGGTTCCATAAAAGTATAAACTTATTTATTACAAAGATAAAGAGATGGGACAGCTAGTTGACGTCACGATGCGGGATCGGACTAGCCTGACAGGCTTTGTATGCTCTAGCCGCATCCCTTGGGAACTCCCCTCTTTTCCAATATATCTGTTGATACGCATTGCTCTGAGGTCGAGCATCGACATCCATCGAGGTTGGGCCTCGACCCAGGTCTCGAGAAGTATGTTCGTAGGGCATCATAATGACAGAAAAATTGGACCCCCGATTTTACCGTGCACAATTTCATTAGTCGTTTCATTTTCCAAATTCAAGTAGCATTTGTGGAATTTTTGCAAGTTTTCTATTTCACGATAACACGAGAAAAACTTGCATATATCGACTAGGGTTGAGCATATATCGGATAAAATTAATAATTCGAACCGTTAATTATTTATTGGGTTATCGGTATCGGGTTATTGGGTTAACGGTTCGGTAACGGTTTAAATTTTTTAAATATTGGGTTATCGGTTCGGGTCGGTTTTCCAGTTTTGTTGATGGGTTAACCGATAACCCAATAAAAATTAATAAAATTATGACTTTACCTTTAAGTATATACATATTCTACGGCTTCAGTTCATTTTCTCCTATTATTTCTTAGTGGTACATTTCCGTTGCTTCATTTTCATTATTCATATACATTACTAGTCACTCCTTGCGTAAGTCGTTAGTCTTATACAATACATTGAGCTTTGTGTTTTTCATTTCTGTGTTAGTATTGCCATGCACAGATCAAGGTTTGTTCTACGGTTTCTTTTCAGGTTAGGCATTTGACAAAAAATATCTAAATTATCTTGGACTGTTAGTACCATATGTTTGGACTTATTAATTTTAAGGTGAAATTGCTAGTACTTTGTATTGTTATTAATGTATTTGGACAATCGTTGTTGAATAGTACTATTTCAGTTGTGGTCACCGGACAGAACGCAGAAATGGGTAGTATACTATATGTGAATTCTTTTCTTTTTTACTTAACTCCGGTGAATTGTCTTATCTTTTTCGCTTAACTCTAGATTGAGTTATCTTATCAGGCAAACCGATAATCGATAACCAATTAACCGATAACCGACAAACGATATCTTATCGGTTCGGTTATCGGTTTATCAAATTTGTAAATCAATAACCGATATGTTAACCCGATAATATTTATAATCGAACCGAACCGATCTGATGTCCACCCCTAATATAGACCAATTCCAGTTACCTGTCCTTTTACTGTATATATTTTTCAGCTAGAGAAAAAAAAAAGTTAAAATCCATAAAAATGGAAAATAAGAAACCAGAAGGAAAAAAAAAAACCTGAACACAGTTGGCAAAACTAAAAAATGAAAGAAAAGCCAGTAGAAAGACACGTTATGTAGTATTTGTCAAGCTCTAATTGATCATTCATCATTATATAAGCACCCCTTTTGCTTCACTAATCCAAGCAAACATCAGAACCTTTTTCTATAAAGAAAGAAGCAGTTTCATCTCTCTTTTTCCCTTTTAGGTTTCCAGAAATGGAAAACAGAAAACCACCTCTCCCAGCTGCACCAAAGCTAGAGAGAATTGGGTCCATTAAGGCTTCTGGTTATAATGAACTCGCTCTTGCCAGGGTTTGTTTAAAACTTTGACTGATGTCTTTTTTTAAAGTTATACTATTTTATATTACCATGGAAAAAGTATAATACTAACAGCTGACGTTTTATTTCTTTCTCAGGAAGAAGCATTGAAGGCTTTAACCCAAATTCTTGAGAAAAATCGTGAGGATGCATTCCAGGTTGACCCCCCACCCCACCCCCACCCCCCAATTCAGAAAACATAAACACAATATACTCAAGCTTGTAAAAATGAGAAAATTTTGATGATCCAGATCATGATATATAGTTTGGCTTTTCAACACCGCCATTTATTTATCTCAATGACCATAATGGCTTTGAAAGATCATATATTTTGGATCAATTTTGAGATTGAATAAATAGAAAGAAAAAAATGTAACTACATATAAAACATGCATGACCATTTTTTAAGAAGTTGAACAATGTTATCCGACAAAAAGAAAAGGGGGGGGGGGGTGTTTAACGTTACAAAATAGCTGTTGTATTCTACTCTTAAAAGGACAAAAAATTTAACTTCTTTCGTTGTTTATTTTGTCTTGAGTGCAACTACAACTGTATTATCTAGATAATTACTCTTTAATTTGGACACAATTTATGAATGAAGGAATTGACAAAAGCAGATTCTGAGGGAGCTTATTATTTCTGCAGGGTGAAGCTAAGCCAAAACAAGCATCTGAGGCTGAGGGAGCTCCTACAGATGCAGCTGGAAACAAGTGAATAAGCATAAAATATGAGAGGGGAGATGGAGTTATTTGCCACCAAATCGTGCATTATGATATGCACTAATTAATACTACTAATATCTATGTACCTAGTAGTTATGAATAAATAAAGTGGCACAATTCTCTGTTGTATTAACCCTTTATTCTCCTATGTCGTCGTCGTCTATGAATAATAAATAAAATGTTGATAAGTTCTCAACTTCTTCTAATATTAGATAAGTTGTTTCTCTTTCTTTTTCATTCATATAGGGGTTTTTTCTGTTCGGTGTTCGTCATTTAGATAGGAGATATTTTGCATAATAAATTAAATACTAATCATTATTAAGCCAAATTGATTCTTATAAGGAATACGTACAGTCTCTAATTGTAGAAGTGCGATTTTGATTAATCTAATTGCGAGTAATGAACATGTGTATATGGAGTAGTATCTTAGTTTATGGGAGCCTTTTAACTTGTATAAATAATATGTACAAAAGATCTTTGATGATAATGCTCTCTTTTTTCCTTAACTTCGCTAAAATAAAAAGTCACAAATCACTTCTCCGGCCTACGGAGTTTTAAAAAAAAAAATATTGTGATCTTAAAAGCTTAAGGGGTAAAAGTTTTATTGGGTCATTATATTTGTGTAGTTATAAAAGTTTCTCATCAAGGATAAATAGATAAAATAAAGAATTTAAAATTGAATTAGTTTCAATTGTAAAAATATATCATTCTTGTTTGAATGGACTAATTATAAGGAAAGTGTGACATCTAAATTAAACAGATAGAGTACTTGTTATTAGACATGTACCTTGCACGTTTATTAGTACTTGTCAATTATCTCAAGAAATATTATAGGCGTATACAAAGGAAATCGACAGACCGTCAACTCGATAATTCGAGTCAAACCGAGAAAAAAAACCCTGACTATGGTTTGCTTTGATTTGATTTGGTATTGGAGAAAAACAATTCGACCATAATTAGTGTGGTTTGGTTTTAACTAAAGAAAGTCAAACCGAAACCAAACCAACCCGACATTATATATATAGAAATTTTAGATATATTTAATATATAAATATACTTATTGTGATAAGATTTATAAATATTTTTAAACTTTTTTATAATTTTATCTTTTAAGGTATTATTTCAAGGTTAGACTTAGAACTTTTGAATGTTCCATTAAGTTTTATAGCGATTAATATTAGTAACTTAAATAATGCTAACAAAGCCCAAACCAAAACCAAATCAATACGAATGCTATCAAAAGACATTTAATCCATTACTACGAACGATAGTGTATTAAATATCTATTTTTTGTTCTACAATAATTTAGATAAAATGCATAGCGTCTTTTTATTTTTTCTTTAGCTTTTAATCATGTAATTAATACTCCCTTATTAGTCTACTTATTTAGCATGACTTATTAATTTTAAATTATTTATTTTTATTATGGATTTTAAATTAGAAATATTTATACTATATAATTTTATTGTCGAATATTTTAGGATAATGCTATGACACACAACGCATATTTTATATTATTTTCTTGGAAAATACCTTATATTGTTGTATCTTATTAGGATAATCCTAATAAGATATAACTATATAAGGTATTTTTCAAGAAAATAATATAAAATATGTGATGTGTGTCGTAGCATTATCATAAAATATTCGACAAAAAAATATTTTGAGCAGAAGTTATATGTTTTGTGCTATGAAGATTTTATCGGGGAAAAAACTCGAAAAAAAAACCTGAAAATTCTGAAAACCCGAGAAAAATCGAGATTGAAAATCCAAGTTTTATTGGGTTGGTTTGGACTTTAATATCCCGACATAATTGATTTGGTTTGGTAATTGCAAAATCCGAACCAATCTGACATATGTACACCCCTAAAATATTGTATATAAAGATTAAACAACTAGTTGTTTACCCGTTCTTCAAACATTTGCTTGAGTTTTATAAATATATTAAACCATATAACTCAACTAAAGCAAAATAAATTTGGAAATAAGATAAGAAAAATAAAAAACCAACTGAATAACACCTGATCATTACTATTATGTGGACTGAGATTAGTTTTAAAAGAAAATAAAAGAAATACCACTTGAGGACATGTTATCAAGTAGTATTTGTCAAATTCACATTGACGGTTGATCATTATATAAACGGAACAGTCATTTTCTTCACTAAACCAAGCCATCGCCAAAGCCTGGTAAATTTTATAAGCAATATGAAAAATTGAAAATCATAACGTGTAATGCTCTCTTCTTTAACAAAGAGGGTTTGTTTCTTTAACTAATTTTTATTACTTTGTTTTGGACACTTATCTCGCCCGTGTATTTCTCGTCGATTTTCTTTTTTCCAAAAAAATAAAATTAAAAATTACAAAAAAGACAGTTGTATACATACTTTCCCCCTTCAGCAGCTTGAACATAAATACCACTTGCCACACCCTAATTTTACGTCAACCTTTTAGAATTCTGTATTTTGCAGGAACATAAGAAAGAAAATAAAAATATCAGGATCTGTTATCAAGTATTTGTCAAGTTCTAATTAATTACCTGTTTCTTGGGGAAAGTCTCATATTAATAATTGAAAAGAAAAAAAAGGTTACATAAAAGATAGGTTTTATATATTCTTAATAATTAATGTAAGGTCTTTTGAAAAAAATCATGCAAATTTTAACTCAAAGCATAAAGTAATTTCACACTTTTGAACTATTTTTTGTCTTTGATTGATTTGCTACATACGAGAGCATTAAGGCGCCTACGTACCTTCTTCTTATACTATTAAAGAAAGAAAAGGCTGCGGTATAATATAATAATCCTTCGTTAAAACAAAAATATACAGATTCCAAATGCTAATGAGTCTTGCTCATTTCTCTTGAGCCTAATTGATACAAAACCAGCAGAGAAAAGAAGGTGCAGTAGAACAATAATGTAACTAATGATAAACTAATTGAAACAGCTCAAACTCAAAAACAAAGATGCAAATTAAACCACAGCTTCTATTTTAAGCAGACCAACTTCCCTTTTTGACATGAGTACTGTTATTAGTTTCAGAGACCTTTTCCTTGGGAAGAGCATTTGGGTTCACCACATCCACTGGAGCTTCAAAACCCTAAAATACCTCAAAAAGAAAGGACAATTAATTAATTAAGTGAAGTGGAATAAATGCATTGATATTGCAACTGTATTAGCTAGGTAAAGTTATGGTGATTAAACAGTAAAGCGAAGAACAAGTAGCTGAATATGTATGTACATGCATTTATGAGCTATTGCAAACTATATTTATCAGTTCGGATCTTCTTTAAATACATCTCGCACACAGTGACAAAGCCAAAAAATTTATTTAGGGTGTTCAAACTTGAAAAAATAATAAAAAATCTGATAAAGGGTGTTCAATATATGTTATATACCTCAAAAATATAATATTTCTTTTATATATATATACAGTATAATTTTTCAACAAAGGGTGGTCAGTTGACCATCCTTAGGCTATATAGCTTCGCCCCTACTTGCACGAGTATGAAATTAGACAGACCCAAGGGCGGAGCTACCCTTGTCCGAGGGGTGTCACCGACACCCCTTCGCCGGAAAATAACACTGCATAAATAGGTATTTTTTTAAAAAAAAATTGAATATATACAAGGGGTTGACACCCCTTGACACAATACAAACTCTTAGTACAATGGTCAATGTGTATCAAAATTTACATAGAAGATTGCAAGTTCCATTCTATTTTGACACCCTTTTGTATAATTTATGGCCCCACCACTGGACAGACCATATATATCTTGATAAATGCAACCCCTTAATTCCCTCCAATTAATAATAGCAAGTAATAATATTTTATGAATATTTATCAGTAATTATCTTTTAGATAACTTAATAATATTCTTTTAAGTACTTTCAATATATAGAAGTTAAACTATTACAAATACTTGGAAGTCAGCTTTCATCAATTCAACAAATTTCAGTTAGTTTTTCAAAGACAAAATTGGCTTTGGTTCAAGTTCTCTATTAAAGGTTTTCTTTCCTTAATTGGTTGAAGGGAAGAAAAGGAGAAGAGAATTAATTAACATTATAAAAGGGAGAAAGTAGGAAGAAAGGTAGACTGGCTAATAGGCGGATGAAGATTTTTTATAAGGCTCTCTGATATTCAATTGATAAACATTACCTTATCCTTATTTATAGAGGCATATGTAAAAATAAAATCCACATAACATGAAGATATTATTTTTTATAAGGCTCTACGATGATTGAATTGGGATCTCCCAAATTTAAGGAATAGGAAAGCTTAACCTATGCGACTAATTAATATCCATCCACAAGTGCAAACCAAAGAAATATATATTGACAATGTAAAATATATATATATAACAATGTTTGTTATACTAGTAAACTCACTACCACACATACAAAAAAAAATTTAGTGAACCAATTTTCATGGTAATTAAGTTAGGTTATATGTGTGCGCGCGCGTGTACATGAATATCATACAGGGTGTGTGACGGGGAAATGAGAGAAGCAGATAGGAATAATAATAATGAATTTATGATTTTTCGTAAACGACAAAACAAAGTTTTTTAGTGGATATAGAAAAAATGAATAAATGTTGATCAAATATCCGACAAAATTAAAGATTTTGTACGAACACGTGCCACATAAATAAGGAATTAATGGGAAAAAAATATAGCTTACGCGACAAAAATAAAGATTTTGTAGCTTATACGATAACAAAGATTTGTAGCGAATACACCATAAAAAAGAATGAATAGATAAATGCAAAACAAGTACCAGACAAAATTAAAGATTTTTCGCGAACGTACGACAAAAATAGAAAATTAAAAAAAAAAGGCAATATAGGTTATTGGAGATAAATGACGATTTTGCACAAAAATAAAGAATTAAAAACATACTTTGCACGACAAAAACGAAATTAGAAGATTTTTAATGCACAAGTTCCATTTATAAAGGGGAAGTCACTTAATTATGTACACAACACAACAAGCTAGTAAAACTTAAAATTTCCAAATGTATCAAAAGTTTATAAGCGGTGCAAAAGCATATAGAGCATAGAACTTGATAATGCAATAAACGATACCCATCGATTTTAATAATTTATCTTCTTAGCATATTAAAGCATACAGTAATATTTTTATACTTTTTCCCTTCCCAACGCCCACATGCTTGCATTGTTAGCTTTAATTAATACATAGCTCTCTAAAGTCTAAGGATTTGTAATATGATTAAAAAGGTAAACAAAAAAACTTTTTACATAACCTCTATCCAAACCCACGCATAGAATTAGGATGGTAAAATGGTTCAAAGAAAATAATTAATTATTCATATTATCGATTAAAAAATAGGTTGGATAATGAATTTTTTAAAAACGGATCAAATATAGATAAGAACCATATTATACATTTAGAAAATGGATAACCAATGAGTAACCAATGAGTCTTACTTTTATATTTGTAAAGTCTCAAATTGAGGGTTTCTTAAGTTAGGGAGATTAAAAAATCTTCTAAAAGTGATCATATATAAGAATGTCATGGATAATATGGGTAACTCATATTATCTTCCGGTTAACTCCTTTTTTATCCATATTAAATATGGGTCGGGTCAGATAATTGATTTATTTTTCCATTACCCATTTCCGACCCAAACTATATTCGACCCGACTCGCCCGTTTGTCACTTCTACGTAGAATTAATAAGCATTTTTATCTGCATACGCATGAGATCACCGGCAAAAACAATCTATTATTGTACTCTATGTATAGAGAGAGAGAGAGAGCTTCATTCTGTCTAAAAGATATTCTTTCATGATTAATCCGATTGAATAATATTGATAAGAGGTGCGAGTGTTTTTGGGGTCCTCGGGAGTAAGATTAACTACTTTAAGCTTGTGTATCAAACACTAACACAAACAAAAAAATGTACATAGATTGAGTGACATAAGAGGAAAAAAAAAGGAGCTATTATGTACTGATATATTTTAGTACCTCCATAAAAATTCTTGTGGCCTCTTCAGGAGTATGAGAGTTGATTATGAGAAGGGCCGCCTCCTAATAAACAAAACATTAATTAACAACAATTAAAAACATCAACATTAACTACTAAACACAATGCTTTAGAAAACCCAAAACAAATAAATAAGGCATATAGATCCAAACCCTAAGAGAATTGAGTTCTTGCTCAGTTAAAGTCTTTGGCTCTTCAATGGACAGCGTCCGGTGGTGGCCTGTCTTAATGGGTGGCAATGGCGGTGGTGATGGTGGCGGAGACTCCATATACTCAAACAAATAGAGTACTAAAGAGTTATAAAAAACAGAGAAAGAATAATGTGGATGAAAGAAGAGAATGATAGCAGATTTTATGGAGAAATTAAAGTGAAGAGGAGGAGGAGGAGGAGAATTAACGTGGACGTGGCAGACGTTACAAAGGTGGCACCATGCATGCTTAATGCTTTACTTCTAACTTAAAAAGATTCCAAAAAATTTGCCAGCCGTTTCTCATCTTTCATCTTTAACATCTGGTTCTGTAATTCACCTCTTTCCACTCCATGCCAAATCCAGCCATAAACACACTCACTCTCCCAACAAACTCTCTCTCTCTCCCTTTCTCTAACCTTGTTTCTTGGCAATCAACAACAACAAGTAAAATTTTATAAGTGAGATCTGAAAAGGGTAGAGACGTGTACGCATATTTTATCATGGAAATGAAAAGTAAGATGGTCTAAAATTTAAGTTGGATTTGCAATATTTACTTAATTATACGGTAAGCATATATATATATATATATAAAAGTACTTGTATTACGTGGTGAAGCTACTAATTTTTCTAAGGATGTTCAAATTTGAAAGAAGTGGAAAAAAAATTCCGATAAATGATGTTCAATATGTATTACATACTTCTAAAAACGAAATATTTTACATATATAAACAGTATAATTTTCCGACAAATGTGGTCAAGTGACCACCCTTATGACCATGTGGCTTCGTTCCCGCTTGTATTACAATCTTTTAGGTTAAATTATACTCTCACGTTCCAATTTATGCGAACTTGTTTAATTGGGCACGGAGTTTTAAAAAATGAAGATTTTTAGAATTTGTAGACCTAAACAAAGCAAAAAGGGATCAGGGTGTTTGTGTGGTTATAAAAGCTTCTTACTAAAGGTAAAATTGTAAATTTAATCTAAATTGTTATCAAATTTAGAAATAAATCATTCTTTTTGGAACAGACCAAAAAGAAAATAGTTCACATGAGAGATAATTAAGTATGTAGTTGCCTTTTTTGGGTTTCCCATTTGATAATGTTCGGCAATGGTACCCCGAATATTCAAATTCGTGCCGCATGCATAAGGCTCGTTAAAGAATGAATCATTCTCTATCACGATTAAAAATGTTTAATTTACTCTATGTTGGTACTTGAACAAGGAGATTAACTATGATTGGTATAGAAATTTAGTTATTCTAGAATTTAATTTCACCCTATTGAATGTTGTTTTGAAGAATGGGTAAAACTGAAAAGACGAATAGTTCTATTCCAAGAGGCTGTGGTGTCTTGGCTGTGGAGAAAGTTCTTTCACAGCTGGATTAATTAAGAGTAGAAATTCTAAGCCTCAAGTAGTTGACAGGTCAAGGTACATTAATGAGATAATTGGGCCTTAATATGTCCAGCTAATATATTGGTAATTTCGTTGTTATTGTACTATCTTTGACCTATATAATCTACTTTATGGTGAAATTCAAAAATAATCATATTTATAATTAGTAATTAAAAAATAATCACAATTTCAAAAGTAATTAAATTTTAGTTATTTTCATGTAAAGATAAAATTTAAACAAAAATGATAAAATTCGAAAATATTCCAACATAAAATGGTGGAGTTCGAATTTTTTATATATGAGAGTCCACCATAATATGCTGGAATTTTATAATGTGTTGAAGTTCCATCATTAATATGCTAGAAGTTTATATGCAGGAGCTCCATAATTTTACATATTATATTGGAACTTTCCGTGTACTGAAGTTCCAACATAATATGTTGGAAGTTTATATACACGAGCTCCGTAATCCCCACATACTATGCTGGAACTTTTCGTGTTTCGGCAAAATGATGGCTATTTTTTAATGACTTCACAAATGCTAGCTATTTTAACTTTAAAACTTGTGCCATTCCTCAAAACGTCATTTTGTAGGCTTAGCCATAAGAGGATTCATTAAGATTCCCTTAATTCTCTTCAAATATCACTTAGTTAACATTTCACTAATTAAAACAATAAGAGTAATTTGGACCGAAGGTAAATATAGGGTATTAATTTCCCACTCGGTGCTTGTGAAAAATAAAAGAAAACACAAAACAAAAGGAGAGAGTGTTGAGATACTGAAATAGGGTTTTTCCTGGAAAGATAGATGAAACCGTATAGTGGCCTGGATTTTATAACAACATATTTTCCATATTCGGCGAGATCTGGGTGCAGAAGAGAATGGCTTGTCAGTTAAAATTAATTTGATGAATTCACTAAATCTTTTGTCAAGATTATCGTACAAATGGGGATTTGGCATGGCAACTAGATTCAACTATTGACATAAAAAAAGTCAAACCTTTTAGGCTTTGGCATATGATAGACTAACACTATCAAAAAATGGTCATACGGCAAAAGTTAGCATTTAGGTGATTATACTTTAATTATAGAATCGTTGCGATGGTAAAACAACTGTTGCCATAGATGTATCTGGCGCAACGGTTATCTATATCGTCCCAATAAAACTATCTACGGGAATGCTTTTATTCTAAAAAAAATTTTTGGAACGGTTATTTTTTCCCTTCTTAATTTTTCCTCCTAAATTTTATTACACCCGCCAAAATAACCCCTATTCATTTTATTTTTAATAAATTTATTAAACTAAATATTAAATAATTTTTCCATATCAGATTCCCTTCCCATTATGGAACCCTAGCACTACAGACATTAGAGATGGACGAAAATAAGATCCCTCACACCAAAAAGATCGGACCCTGGCTCCATTTTGAAAACTCGAACTAGCCGTCTCTCACTCCTCTCATCACGTAAATGAGACACCTTCGTTTCCAATTGAAAGAGACAGAACCCACCCCTGAAAAACCTAGCAGCGGTTAAGAAAACATAGGGTTGATGCTTGGATTCGAGGAGCATTTCATCACTATTTTCTGTGTTTCAATTTGGTTTTCGACCGAAGATTAAATCTGATTGCTGCCGTATTGCTGATCTGCTGAGCTTCATCTTCGTTCTCTTAGTCTTTATTATTTGGCATTTAATCAATCAGTGATTTTCAAGTATGTTTATTTGCTTAGCAATTTTCTTGTTGTAGAGCTCAAAGTTCAGATTTAATACAAATGGTATAGTCTTTGTCGACTTTGTTTGGTGTGAATTTTATTGTGATATTCTATGTCCAATTGTTTTGATGATTTGTTGTTGGTTAAATTCCAGTATCAGTTGTTGATGGAATATGAAATTGTAAAATGTGAGGCACTTTGCATAAATAATGGTAAAAATGGTACAATGTTTGAAGTGGTCACTGTAATCTTCTGAAATTGATATGTATTTGAAATTCAATGTCATATTTGGAGATGCCTCGTATTTAGAATTTACTAGCTCAAGCATAATAAACAATTTATGTCAGCTCTTTTCAAGGCCAAGTTGAAGAAAGCCCGCCATGAGGTGTCTAGCTTAGTGATTTTGTTGGATGACATCCAGGATACTGATTTCCACCCACTGCTCGATTTGTTGATGGAAATTGATGTTTCTGAGATTGATGTCGTAGATATTATAAATAGATCTGTATGCACCCTGAGTTGGGAGTATCTTCTTTCTTTGCTACGTGATAGCAGTAGAAAGTTACGAGTTGTTGATCTCTAGGATATATTGTTTGGCAAGGACTTGTTGTTGTACGTATTGGCACAATTTTATATTTTATTTCCAATAATTTATACAATTGATAATCTGTTTTGGGTTGCTGCAGTTGCAACTATTTTTTAAGTAGGTATATTTTGGAAAAGTAAATAAAGAAAGAAATGCATCTTCACAGTAGGGACCGAACCCACTTCAATTATGAACCATGAATTGCATGTGATATTTTTTGCTAACATATAGAGACGTTTTCTATCTATTTCCTTTTGCAGTGGTATTGGGTAACAAACATGTTGATTCTATATTCTTTTTCACACTAATTTTTTTTTTTGTGTTTTCACACTTGTAAACAGAAGCATGGGGCTAAATTGAGGTATCTTAATGCGGAACCAATTCAAATTGATTGCACAAAAGTAGTTTATCTAGTCGAAGCTCAGTTTGACATAATGAATTTCATTTGCTTACACATCCATAATGATATTTCTAAAAGGATTCAAAGGGAGTATTTTGTTTTTATTTTGTCCCTCGTCGTGCAGTTGTATGTGAGAAAGTTAGACTTTTTTTGAAAAAATCTTAATAAACTTCTTTAAGAATTTAGTTTGGCATGTATTTCTCATTAGCATTGTATATAATTTTTGACACATACTTGAGGAAGAAAAAGTTTATCACCTTTTGTCTTTGATCCTCACGGTCAGTTAAGTGCTTTGGCACTTGAATTTTTTTTTATCTTTTTTGAACCTTCATAGTTGTGAAAATACTATAGTTAGTGTATCTTGAGTTATTTGATCACTTCAATGTGTACGCAGTTAACGTATGAAGGGCTTCTTGATGAGGTAAGAGTGATGTTCTTAGGATTACTATGGATCTATATCTTTAGGAAACCATTTAGGCAGCAATTTATGGTTGTATAATATGTCTGCTGCTTATAGAACAATAAACAGACTATATGATGTGAAATTTTTAAAAGCTATCTCTAATAAGCTTCATGTCGTTTATTGGTATCAACAATGGTGTTGTGAAACTAGATGCATCTATTATAGGTGTCCAGCAAGAAGGCAAGAAGATAAAGATTCCCCTTAATTCAAGGTCAGCTAGTTCCCTTGGTATTAAACTTGTTTCATTAAAAAGAAAGAATGTTATACTTTTTGTTTGTGGTATGTTACTTTGCTGAGTTCGTAGCCGAGTGCCAGCCTTCGCGGTCAGCCTATATTTGGCATTTTGGTTTGATTTATTCTGGCAGAAAGAAACTATGTTGTCACTGTTCAACTGTTGAGTTCGGATCTGAGCTCCAACTCGTAAAGCTTATTCGGTTGATTACTGTTTCTAGCTCGAACAACAGCTGGATTTTGTTACTCTTCTGCAGTAGGTATGTTCATGTCCAAAATTTTGTTCGAATCAATGATATGACGATTTGGTCTGCTCTATGCTATATTCATACTAGTTTACTCGATATTATCATGTTGGCTGTCAAAAGGACTTGAGTTCTCAGTTTGTTCTGCAATTTTGTTCATGTGAATCTAATTGATAACTTTGGAGAAAAGCTGAAATAGGCATATAATGGGTTGCAATTACCCCGTTCAATGCCCTCACGTTGTTATGTAATTAGTAGCACGTAGTTAATTCCTAACAGTTCGTAGTGTATACCTGCATCATGTCCTTTAGCTATTTAGCCTAAGTTTCAAATGAAAACATGATTCCTTGAATAATCACTGTTATGCAGCAAACAACTGGTTAGTATTGTGCTCATACATTTTTACAATGTCCACATGATGTTTTTCACCAAGTAAATCTGATTATTGATATCTTTGTTTATGGTTTCTTCTCTTAATTTTGTCCTTTTGTATATGAACCTTTATTTGCAATTCTTTGTGTATTATAATGGGAGAATCCATACTTGGATACAAAACGTGAAAATGAATGGCTATTTGATAAATATAAATATGTGAAAATAGAGTAACTTGGTTGGAAGTTGATTCCTTTCATTTTATTTTATTTACTGCCATGATAGATACAAGCCTTTTCTATTATGAAATTCATGTAGTTAGCCTCCTTGCCATTTGTTTGGACGCAGTAGTTGAGTTGGTTTTCTGATTTAATTGGTAATTGGAGTTCTCAAGAGCTTAAAGTAGTTTATAATGTCTAAGAAAGGTTTGTTAAATTGGACAGATTATTTGTTTGGTTTAATTGGCATAAAAACAAGTTTAGTAGGCATTGAATATTTGATAGTTAATTTGAATTGCAAATATCAGTAATCGGTAACATAAAATTGCACGGCCCTCATGTAATCAATTTTAAGCCTTTAAAAATTGAGGTGTGACATTTGCGAATTTTTATGGCCTCTCGCAAAGATTGGACAATTGTAAATTCAAGTCCAGATTTTGTTCCTAGGACAAATTCTTTGCATTGCCATGTACTAGATTATTTGTGCTTGTGAACAAGGGTGTCCTTCATTTCTCACTCTTCTTTCCTTCTATTTTTTTTTTATTGTGTGGTAAGGAAAATGATTATTCAATCAGAAGATGCATAGCATTCTTGGCCAGTCCATACTCAACAAACCTAAAGAAAATGAAGATTTTGTCATACCTCCTGTTAAAGAACTAATTCATGTACGGACCTATTGGGACGGACTTCCCAAAAGTCAGCATTGGTCTTGGCAGTAGGATTTTTCATTTACCCCCTATCTCCCAATTTTTTATCGTTTGCTCTTTCCCTTATATTTGGCATTGGCTTATAAAAGCGAAGACTAGAATGGTTAAAAGTTACAATTAGAAAAATGAAAGGGAAGATGCAACCAACCCATTCTCTACTTACAAAGTTACAATTAGAGAAAATTCTATTATACCTATTCTTATTTAATGACTTTATTTATTCTCTTTTATAGGTGGAGCAACTAAAGAAAGGGAAGATGGAGAAGGTGGAGCAACTGAAGAAGGAGAAGATGTAGATAGCGAAGATCTAGACCTTACTTAAGAAGAAATTCGAGTTGTTGTCGATATTCTTGGAGTCTTTTGTTATAACATTTGAAACTTTAACTTTTAAAGTGTTGAACTGTAAAACTTATGTAATTGGGTTAAAACATTTTTGCTATTAACGTTGTTCTTAGCTTATTAGATATGAAAGATTAGGATGTATTTTATCTTTTTATTTATATAATTTCCAGGTTATAATTACAAATATTTTTAGGTAGTAATGTCAATTAAACATTTAAAATAGCCTAATAGAACCGTTGCAATAGGTACAAATGTTGTTGCAATAGATATTCTAAATCGTTTCGATAGGTCTTGCAAACTGTTCCATAAAGTGTGACAAACCGATGCAACAGAAACAAAACCGTTACTGTAGAGTTGTACATAGCCGTTGCAATTGCATACATAACCATTGCAATAAACTATATTGTAACAGTTTCCAACCATTATAGAACAGAGTATGTTAACGGTTTATAACCGTTGCATAAACTATATGGTAACGGTTGTCAACCGTTGTAGTTGAAACGAACAATTGTTGCTTCAGATAGAGGGAAAACCGTTGCGATATCTGGATCTATAGCAACAGTGTGGTCAACCGTTGCTGTAGATCTATTGGCATGCGAGCGGATGTCACGGTCGCCCAACCGTTCCAATACATCTATGGCAACGGTTTTCCTATCAATTGCAATAGTTTACCTGCCATTGCCATAGGCCTATTTTCCAGTAGTGTAAAGTTATTAGGTATATTCCTTCTAATGGTTCGACCACCATCCTAAAAATAAGTCTCAGCTAAATTATTTTCCTTAAAATAGCAAAAGAACTAATATCCGGGAAAGAATCTCCCAAATATTTTTTTAATTATTTGTCTAGTTTTTTTATCTGTATATTCAAATATATATGATGCAATAATAATTATATTATTTGTAATCAAGTAACTAGATCGTGGAGCAAGGTTGTGGCTAATGTTCCATTGGAGGAAGGTGAGGATCTTAAAAGAGAATCACCTAGTAAATGTAATGTGAAAATAACACTTCAAGACATAAATGAGGAGGTGGAGTATTGGAAAACAGGGGTAGTATGCTATGTGCTGGGATCTAACCCACCACAAAGGGTTATGGAAGGTTATTTTTACAGAATCTTGGGGAAGCTTGGAATAGATCTTGTAGCACAAGTACAAAAAGGTGTGTTTCTGGTTCGATTCCACACAAATGAGAGCAAAATCAAAGTTGTAGAAGATGGAGTCCAAATGTTTGATAGAAAGCCTGTGATAGTTAAATCTTGGCAGGCTGATATAGAATTGAAGAAGGAGATAATGGATATAATATATACCAGTGTGGATTAGATTACCTGGATTGAATGTGAAGTACTGGGGGAAGCATGCATTATCAAAAATAGCGGGGCTAGTGGGGAACCATTGAAGGCAGATAAAACAACTTCTATGAAGGAGAGAATGATATACGTGAGACTACTGGTGGAAGTACCAATCAATAAGGTATTTTCAGATACAATAATGTTTGAAAATGAACATGAGCACTTTGTGGAACAAGAGGTAGAATTTGAATGGAAACCAATACTATGTCCAAAGTGTAAAAATTATGATGAGTTAAAGGAGTGCAGGAAGCAAATTAAGGAAGAACAAAATAATAAAGCTTAGGAAAAGAAGGAAGAAACAAGGAAGGAGTTAGAAGATAAAGGTCAATGAGAAGAAGCAACAAAGGAGAAAGGAAATGATGTAGTGGTTGAAGAAAAAATCCAACAAAGACCAGGAAAACAACTGATGGGGAAGGGAAAACAGGATCAAAATAACTTCAGAAGTGGATATGTATGAAGAGGACTAGTAATCAAAGAGCCTCAAAAAATACAAGGAACTCATTTGTAGCATTAGAGGGATATAATAACATAAATGAATGAGAAGCTAAACATTCTAGCCCTAGAGAAGGTAAAGCTGTAGCAGGACCTGGACAAGGAAAGGGTGGGGGAAACCCCAGCCCCAATGGATAACATTGGTTTCTGGAATGATAGAGGCCTAAATAACCATGATAAGCGGAAGGAAAGCAATCTGTTTATCCACAACTTAAAAGTAGGCTTGTTTGGGTTTCTGGAAACAAAGATAAAAAGAGCTAAGGCAAACACAGCTTCTTTTTATCTTTGTCAAAGTTGGTCGTTTATAAAAAACTTAGACAAACATCCAAATGATAGGATGTGGATGTGGATGTTGTGGAAACCTCAACTATATGAGGTAGATATTAAAGTAGTAACTGAACAGATGATACACTGTATAGCAAAGCATAAAGGGATGGGATTAAAACTTCATATCACTATGGTATATGAATTCAATGAGCAAGGAACAAGTAGGAAACTATGGGATGATATAAACCAAATAGGAATCAAAATGGATGGACCATGGGCTGTGATAGGTGACTTTAACTGTGTTTTAAACAGGAAGGAAAGAATAGGAAGTAAAGTTACAATGGCTGAAACTAGAGATTTCAAACAATGCATGGAAGGCTGTGGTCTGAAGGAACTCAAATCTTCGGGTGCATTCTATACATGGAACAACAAGCAAGGTGGAGATAGAAGAGTATATAGCAGGATAGACAAGGTAATGGTAAACAATGACTGGGTGACTGCATTGCCAGCATCAAAGGTGTATTTCATAAATGAAGGCATCTGTGACCATTGTCCAGCAGTCATAAATTGGGAAAGAAAGAATGCAGGGGGGAAAAAGACAATTTAGGTACTTTAACATGTGGAGTATGATTCCAGAGTTTCACACAAAAGTCAAAAAGGCTTGGGAAAAAGAAATACAAGACACACAGATGTATAGATTAGTGGGCAAGCTGAACAAAATTAAAAGTGTCTTGCAAAAGTTAAACAAAGAAAGTTATTTAGATGTGGAGAAAAGGGCAGAAACAACAATGGCCAAACTAATGGAATGTCAAGAAATGTTACAAAATGATCCAAAAAATGATGAACTAATAGAAGAGGGAGGAAGGTGGATGAAGGAAACATCAAATGGAAGGCTGCTAAAGAGCAACTCTTAAAGCAAAAAAGCAAGGTGCAATGGATAAGGCAAGGGGGTCAAAACACAAAGTATTTCCATAGTGTAATAAAGGCAAGAAGGAACGCAAACAGGATATTCTCAATCAAGGATGCAGAAGGAGATGTGAGAACAGATATAAAAGGCATAGCAGATTCTTTTATACAATTCTATAAGAAGATCCTGGGAGAATGACAAGAAAAGAGGAAACATGTATGTAGCAACCTTGTAAGACAAGGGCAAGTGGTCCAATAAGAACAAAAGGAGCAACTAGAAGCTCAAGTTACAGAAAAGGAGATAAAGGCAGCACTATGGTCAATAACAGGAGACAAGTCCACATGACCAGATGGGTATGACTCTCAATTCTTTAAAGACTGCTAGATAGTGGTGGAGGAAGATGTAGTTGGGATTGTGAAGGAGTTCTTTAGCTCATCAAAAACGCTAAAGATAATCAACTGAATAACACTGACTCTCATCTCAAAGAATAATCATGCAACTAAAGTTGGAGATTATAGACCTATTATATGTTGCAATATAGTCTATAAAGTCATCTCAATGGTACTATGTAACAGACTAAGGGGTATTTTGCCATCAATAATTTCTGAAAACCAAAGTGCATTTGTGGAAGGTTGTGACGACCCGGCCCGTCGTCACGGGAATTACTACCCCGTTATGTTGTAAATACATGTTTTATGATTTTATATCAGTGTTAGAGTCTATCGGGTGAGTTAGGAGTGAATTGGATTGAAAATGAGGCATATAGCTTTTTTGAAGGAAACTTGAATAAGGAAAAGTCAACCCGGAGTTGACTATTTGGTTAGAGGGCTCGGAACCGGATTCTGATGATTCGGTTAGTTCCGGAAGGTGATTTGTGACTTAGGGGAGCGATCGGAATTGAATTTGGAGGCCCGGTGTAGAAATAGGCTTGAATTGGCTAAGGTTGAACTTTGGCGAAATCCGAACGGTAGGTGAGATTTTGATCCGGGAGTCGGAATGGAATTCCGACAGTTGCAGTAGCTTCGTTAGGTGATTTTGGATGTGCCTGCGAAATTTCAGGTCATTCGGACGTCGTTTGGTCGGGTTTTTATTGAATGTGCAATTTGGAATGTTTTAAGGAATTTAGGCTTGAATTCGATGCGAATTATGGGTTTTGATGTTGTTAGACGTGTTTTGAGGATTGGAGCAAGTTCGAATGAGGTATTAAGATGTGTTGGTATGTTTGGATGAGGTCCCGGGGCCTCGGGGTGTTTTCGGATGGTTAAACGGGATAAAATTGTGGAAAATTGCAGGTTGGGATCCTGCTTCTGTTGTTTCCGCTCCTGCGGAATTTTGGACGCAGGAGCGTGTCCGCAGAAGCGGACGAGATGCGCAGGAGCGGGTGGTTACGCAGAAGCGGAAGCCTTTCCGCTGAAGCGGGGTCGCTGGTGCGAGCCAGTGATCGCAGAAGCGGACGAGGGAAATTGGGCATGGTCCGCAGAAGCGGACATTTTTCCGCTTGGGCGAGACCGCAGAAGCGGTCAGTGATGCGCAGAGGCGGATGTGTCCGCAGAAGCGGAAGCTTCTTCGCAGAAGCGGGTCCGCTTAAGCGGCCCTTTGTCCGCAGAAGCGGAAATGGCCGGCTAGGCCTGGAACCGCTGAAGCGACCCTTTGGTCGCGGATACGGGAGCGTAGAAGCGGAAAATATTCCGCAGAAGCGAAAATCGCTGTAAGTAAGTGTATCAGAAGTTAGAAAAATTTCAGAACATTTCACACATATTGGGTCTCGGCTTTAGAGGCGATTTGGGCGATTTTGAAGAGAAATTCAAGGGAAATCATCAGGTAATCATCTATGGACTTAAACTATGATTAGTATTGGTAATATTATGCAATTATATCATGAAAATGGAGGAATTTGGGGAAATTTATGGAGGATTTAGCCCTAGTCTTGAACTTTAGAAAATCAAGGTTTTGAATGGACAAATGGAGTCCGAATTTGGTAAAATTGATATGCTTAGACTCGTATTGAGATGAGGGTTCCGAATATGTGACTTTCGTGATTTTTCGATAAGCGTACCGAAAGTCGGGTTTTGACAACTTTGGGAATTTTGATGTAAATTGAGTTGTATTGATTGGGTGTCGTCCCATTGGCCTAATTTGTTGTGTTTCTACTGTATTTGATCAGATTCTACGCGTGCGGAGCTTGATTATCGTGGCAAGGGCATTGCGGAGTAGTTGTCGCGCCGTATTGAGGTGAGTAATAAATGTGGGTGATGACCAGCGGGTTCGAAACCCCGGTATACCACTTTGTGACGCTCTGTATAGCGGCGAGACACGCACACTCTTGAGAGTGCGGGGTCGATCATGAACTGGAGACTATATATTAGTCCGACCTGTCGATACTGTATTATTGGCTATTCTAGAGCCGTCGAACCTCCTTCTCGGATGGTTGCATATATATATATATATTGTGATAATGGCCACTCTTGAGCCGAGGAACCCCTTCTTGGGCGGTTGAGTATACATGTGGGCCGTGAGCCAGTTATTGGATCCCGCGAGGATCGTTATCATGGTCTTATCATATAGACATGCTAGTTTACTACTAGTCCGCAGCTATTTTGTTATTATGCTAATTCCAATCTCTGGAACTTGATATTACTGTTTTCCAACTGAAAAATGATAAAAGAGTTTTCAAAAACTACTTTTGAGCCTGCGAGGCTGTATCTGCATATTAGCTGACTAGTAGTGGATCGGGCTGCACGCCGCAGCGAGATATATGTTGGATCGGACTGCACGCCGCAGGAATATCTCTATGAGATGTGCTTGGGCTGTAGGAGCCCCTCCGGAGTCCGAACCCCCACAGTGAGCACGGGTACCCAAAATTGGAGTCGGGCTACACGCCGTAGCGGTCATATCATGCATTGCATTGCATTTAGCTACATCTGCTAGCTGTTATGCTATTTATTGGTATTTGTTGGAACAGGTACAGTGAAGATTAATTCTAAGACAGGGTAGCTGATTATAGCTTTACATAGTGCTTTATTGCGGATTTCTTATCTGCGTTGTCTTACCCTTGTTTATTACCACTGAGTCTGGCAGTACTCATTTTACTCCCTGCACCTTGTGTGCAGATCCAGGTACCTCTCAGCAGTGATCCAGTAGCTGTGCGAGGCGACGTTTGTTGATATTCGAGGTAGCTGCAGAGTCCGCAGGACCCGATATTCTTTCCCACTGTCTTTAGATTTTGTATTGACATTTCTTTCCGCACTTGGTATTTTGTAAACCTTTATACACTCATGTTCACAGTAGAGGCTCATGACTCTTGACCCTTGGTCTATGGGAGTTGATGTATTATGGGACTTGGTTCCCCGTTTTCGTTACATGTATCGCTGTTATTTCTTGAATTAATTTGCTTAAATGGGTTAAAGAGAGCTTCTAGCTCCGTTATTGTTATTAATTGGTCAGGCTGGCTTAGCAATGTGCTGGGCGCCATCATGACCGGATTTGGGGTCGTGACAAGTTGGTATCGAGCCTAGGTTTACTAGGCCTCATGAGTCTTGAGCCGGTTAGTAGAGTCTTGTGGATCGGTACGGGGACGCCTGTACTTATCCTCGGGAGGCTCGCGAACCTTTAGGAAAACTTCACTTTTCTTGAACTCCGTCGTGCGATCTTGTTGTCCTGAGAGCTGAACTTCTATATTCTATTCTCTCGCAGGATGGCGAGAACGCGAGCATCGGGACGAGGTGGACGACCTCCATTGCCACCTGTTAGAGGCCGTGGGCGCGGTCGTGCTAGAGTTAGAGGTAGGGCGGCCGAGGCAGTACCAGCTGACCCGCCTGTTGTACCAGTTCAGGAGCAGCCCCCGGTGGTTGAAGCTCCAGCAGTCCCAGTTCAGGGCCAGACTATATCTATTGCTATTCCTGGTCTTCAGGAGACTCTTGCTCGGATATTATCGGTGTGTTCCGGTTTGGCTCAGGGTAGTTTCAGCTACCGCTACCGTAGCGACATCCCAGTCAGGGGGTGGTCAGTAGACCCCTGCAGCTCGCACACCGATCCGGTTGTTCGGGGACTTCGGACGCCAGAGGCGGTCCCCGCTCCGGTAGTTGCACCGGTTATTCCTCCGACTGCACCAGCTCCAGCTCCGAGCATATGGTTGAGGTTATGCCCGAGGACGAGCGGCGTCGTCTTCGAGAGATTTGGTAGACTTCGGCCACCCCATTTCGGTGGCGTTGAGGGCGAGGATGCCCGGGGTTTCTTAGATAAGTGTCAGAAGATGTCGCGTACGGCTGGTATTCTTGAGTCCAGCGGAGTTTCATTTACTACATTTCAGTTCACCGGTCCCGCATTTGATTGGTGGGAGGAGTTTGAGAGGCGTAGGCTTGCTAGAGCAGCACCTCTCACATGGCAGCAGTTCTCTACTCTCTTTCTAGAGAAATATGTACCTCGGTCTCGTCGCGAGGAGCTACGTCGCCGGTTCGAGTGGTTGATTCAGGGCGACATGTCTGTGACTCAGTATGAGCTTAGATTCACTCGGTTGGCTAGGCATGCCACATGGATGATCCCCACTGATAGGGAGAGGATCAGGAGGTTCATTGATGGCCTCAACTACTCTATCCGTATTCTTATGACCAGCGAGCGAGTTCTATCATCATCGTTTGAGCAGGTAGCTGATATGGCACGCTCCATTGAGGCGGATCGTCGCCGAGAGAGAGGAGCGGGAGGCCAAGAGGCCTCGTGGTTCTGGCAGTTTCAGTGGTTCTCCATCTAGAGGGCACTCCCGGCAGAGCCGAGGTCGCTCATCTAGACCTTCTCATTCAGGCCGCCCAGAGCAGAGCGGAGGTTCTTATGGTCGTGGTCGACAGGGGTTTCAGCAGGGTCGGTCATCACTTAGTGCCCTCCCAGCCCAGAGTGCAGCACCTACTTCTCCAGCACCAGGTGCATGTTACGAGTGTGGTGAGTTTGGCCACATGAGGAGGCAGTGCCCTCGACTACGTAGGGGCAGGACTCAGCAGAGGGATCAGCCCTCCTCTTCAGCACCATCTCAGTCTAGTAGAGGTGGAGGTCAGTCTTCTCGTGGTCGCCCCAGGGGCGAGGAGAGATCCGGTGGAGGCCAGGCACGGTTCTATGCACTTCCTGACAGGCGTGATGCAGTTGCCTCCGATGCTGTGATTACAGGTATCATTTCTGTCTGTCACAGAGATGCCTCTGTTCTATTTGATCCGGGGTCCACATATTCTTACGTGTCCTCTTATTTTGCACATCATTTGGGTGCGACTCGTGGTAGTCTTGATTTACCTGTTCATGTATCCACCCCCGTGGGTGATACGATTGTTGTGGATCATGTCTATAGATCCCGTGTTATATCTATTGGGGGTCTGGAGACCCAGGCAGATTTGTTATTGTTGGGCATGGTGGACTTTGATGTTATATTGGGTATGGACTGGTTGTCTCCGTACCATGCTATATTGGACTGTCATGCTAAGACAGTTACGTTGGCCATTCCTGGTATTTCTCGGATTGAGTGGCGGGGTTCGACCGATTTCGTCCCTAGCCGTGTTATTTCGTTCCTAAAAGCTCAGAAGATGGTTGAAAAAGGGTGTTTATCGTACTTAGCTTTTGTGAGAGATGTGGGAGCTGAGTCTCCTAGCATTGATTCTGTACCTGTTGTGAGGGATTTCCCAGATGTATTCCCCTCGGACCTGCCGGGCATGCCGCCGGACAGGGATATTGATTTTGGCATTGACTTGGTGCCGGGCACTCAGCCCATATCCATTCCTCCTTATCGAATGGCACCAGCCGAGTTGAAAGAACTGAAAGAGCAACTTCAAGAACTTCCGGATAAGGGTTTCATCCGCCCTAGTGTGTCTCCGTGGGGTGCGCCGGTATTATTTGTTAAAAAGAAAGATGGTTCCATGCGGATGTGTATTGATTATAGGCAATTGAACAAAGTGACGGTGAAGAACAAGTACCCTCTACCGCGCATAGATGATTTGTTTGATCAGTTACAGGGTGCGAGGGTGTTTTCTAAGATCGATCTTCGTTCAGGCTATCATCAGCTGAAGATCAGAGACTCGGATATTATGAAGACTGCATTCAGGACCGGATATGGTCATTATGAGTTTCTTGTGATGTCGTTTGGGTTGACCAACGCCCCAGCAGCATTTATGCATCTGATGAACAGTGTGTTCAGGCCTTATTTGGATTCGTTTGTGATTGTGTTCATTGATGACATTCTAGTCTACTCCCGTAGTCAGGAGGAGCATGCTCAGCATTTGAGTATTGTGTTGCAGAGATTGAGGGAGGAGAAGCTATATGCTAAATTCTCCAAGTGCGAGTTTTGGCTCGAGTCCGTAGCATTTCTGGGACATGTGGTGTCTCGTGATGGTATTCAGGTTGATCCGAAGAAGATAGAGGCGGTGCGCAGTTGGCCTAGACCGTCCTCGGCCAAGAGAGATTAGGAGTTTTCTTGGCTTGGTGGGGTATTATCGCCGGTTCGTTCGAGGATTTTCATCCATTGCTTCTTCATTGACTAAATTGACCCGAAGGGTGCACCATTCGTGTGGTCGGATGAGTGCGAGGAGAGCTTTCGAAGCTCGAGACGGCCTTGACCACAGCTCGAGTGTTAGTATTGCCATCAGCTTCAGGTTCATATACCGTTTATTGTGATGCCTCGAGAGTGGGGATAGGTTGTGTGTTGATGCGGGAAGGAAAGGTAATTGCTTATGCTTCTCGGCAGTTGAAGCCGCATGAGAAGAACTATCCTGTTCATGACTTGGAGCTAGCCGCCATTGTTCATGCATTGAAGATTTGGAGGCACTATTTGTACGGTGTGTCTTGTGAGGTGTATACCGACCATCGTAGTCTCCAGCACTTGTTCAAACAGAAAGACCTTAACTTGAGACAGCGGAGATGGCTAGAGTTGCTGAAGGACTATGACATTACTATATTATATCATCCGGGGAAGGCCAATGTGGTGGCCGATGCTTTGAGCCGGAAGGCGGTCATTATGGGGAGCTTGGCATATATTCCAGCTGAGGAGAGGCCATTTGCTTATGATGTTCGGGTGCTAGCCAATCGGCTAGTGAGGTTAGATATTTCGGAGCCCAGCAGGGTATTGGCTTGTGTTGTATCTCGGTCATCTCTATATGATCGTATTCGTGAGCACCGGTATGATGATCCACATTTGGCTGTCCTGAGGGACAGAGTTCAGCATGATGATGCTAGAGATGTCACCATTGACAGTGACGGCGTATTGAGGATGTAGGGCCGGATATGCGTGCCCAATGTTGATGGCCTTCGTGAGTTGATTTTGGAGGAGGCCCATAGCTCGCGGTATTCTATCCATCCAGGAGCCGCGAAGATGTATCAAGATTTGAAACAGCATTATTGGTGGAGAAATATGAAGATGGACATTGTTAGATATGTAGCACGATGCCTCAACTGCCAGCAGGTTAAGTACGAGCACCAGAGGCCCGGTGGTGTATTTCAGCGCATTGTTATTCCTGAGTGGAAATGGGAGAGGATCACTATGGACTTTGTTACTGGACTCCCTCGGACGGCGAGGAAGTTTGATTCCGTATGGGTGATTGTGGATAGACTGACCAAGTCAGCTCACTTCATTCCAGTTAGTACTACCTACTCATCAGAGCGGTTGGCAGCGATCTTTATTCGAGAGATCGTTCGGTTGCATGGAGTCCCAGTGTCTATCATATCCGACAGGGGTACTCAGTTCACTTCTCAGTTTTGGAGAGCATTTCAGCGAGAGATGGGTACGCGGGTTGAGTTGAGTACGGCATTTCACCCCCAGACAGACGGACAGTCTGAGCGTACTATTCAGATCTTGGAGGATATGTTGCGAGCTTGTGTGATTGATTTTGGTGGTTCGTGGGATGAGTTCCTACCACTTGCCGAGTTTGCCTACAACAACAGTTATCAGTCGAGTATTCAGATGGCCCCGTATGAGGCATTGTATGGCAGGCGGTGTAGATCCCCCGTGGGATGGTTTGAGCCTGGTGAGGTTAGATTGATAGGGACCGAGTTAGTCCAGGATGCTCTGGATAGAGCAAAGTTGATCCAGGAGAGGCTTCGTACAGCACAGTCTCGTCAGAAGAGTTATGCGGACCGTAGAGTTCGAGAGTTGTCTTTCATGGTTGGTGACAGAGTATTGTTGAAGATTTCACCTATGAAGGGTGTCATGAGGTTTGGGAAGAAAGGAAAGTTGAGTCCCGGGTACATTGGTCCTTTTGAGATACTTAGGAGAGTTGGAGAGGTGGCATATGAGTTGGCCTTGCCGCCCAGCTTATCCAGCGTTCATCCAGTATTCCATGTGTCTATGCTCCGGAAGTACATTGGAGATCCGTCTCATGTATTAGATTTCAGCACCATTCAGCTTGATGGTGATCTATCCTATGATGTGGAGCCTATTGCTATTTTGGGTCGTCAGGTGAGAAAATTGAGGTCTAAGGAGATTGCATCGGTTAAGGTTCAGGTGGAGAGGTCGACCCGTGGAGGAGGCCACTTGGGAGATCGAGCGGGAGATGCGGAGCAGATATCCTCATTTGTTTGAGACTTCGGGTATGTTTCTTGACCCGATCGAGGACGAGCGTTTGCTTAAGAGGGGGAGAATGTGACGACCCGGCCCGTCGTCACGGGAATTACCACCCCGTTATGTTGTAAATACATGTTTTATGATTTTATATCAGTGTTAGAGTCTATCGGGTGAGTTAGGAGTGAATTGGATTGAAAATGAGGCATATAGCTTTTTTGAAGGAAACTTGAATAAGGAAAAGTCAACCCGGAGTTGACTATTTGGTTAGAGGGCTCGGAACCGGATTCTGATGATTCGGTTAGTTCCGGAAGGTGATTTGTGACTTAGGGGAGCGATCGGAATTGAATTTGGAGGCCCGGTGTAGAAATAGGCGTGAATTGGCTAAGGTTGAACTTTGGCGAAATCCGAACGGTAGGTGAGATTTTGATCCGGGAGTCGGAATGGAATTCCGACAGTTGCAGTAGCTTCGTTAGGTGATTTTGGATGTGCCTGCGAAATTTCAGGTCATTCGGACGTCGTTTGGTCGGGTTTTTGATTGAATGTGCAATTTGGAATGTTTTAAGGAATTTAGGCTTGAATTCGATGCGAATTATGGGTTTTGATGTTGTTAGACGTGTTTTGAGGATTGGAGCAAGTTCGAATGAGGTATTAAGATGTGTTGGTATGTTTGGATGAGGTCCCGGGGGCCTCGGGGTGTTTTCGGATGGTTAAACGGGATAAAATTGTGGAAAACTTGCAGGTTGGGATCCTGCTTCTGTTGTTTCCGCTCCTGCGGAATTTTGGACGCAGGAGCGTGTCCGCAGAAGCGGACGAGATGCGCAGGAGCGGGTGGTTACGCAGAAGCGGAAGAATTTCCGCTGAAGCGGGGTCGCTGGTGCGAGTCTGGGATCGCAGAAGCGGACGAGAGAAAATTGGGCATGGTCCGCAGAAGCGGACGTTTTTCCGCTTGGGCGAGACCGCAGAAGCGGTCAGTGATGCGCAGAGGCGGATGTGTCCGCAGAAGCGGAAGCTTCTTCGCAGAAGCGGGTCCGCTTAAGCGGCCCTTTGTTCGCTGAAGCGGAAATGGCCGGCTAGGCCTGGAACCGCTGAAGCGACCCTTTGGTCGCGGATACGGGAGCGTAGAAGCGGAAAATATTCCGCAGAAGCGAAAATCGCTGTAAGTAAGTGTATCAGAAGTTAGAAAAATTTCAGAACATTTCACACATATTGGGTCTCGGCTTTAGAGGCGATTTGGGCGATTTTGAAGAGAAATTCAAGGGAAATCATCAGGTAATCATCTATGGACTTAAACTATGATTAGTATTGGTAATATTATGCAATTATATCATGAAAATGGAGGAATTTGGGGAAATTTATGGAGGATTTAGCCCTAGTCTTGAACTTTAGAAAATCAAGGTTTTGAATGGACAAATGGAGTCCGAATTTGGTAAAATTGATATGCTTAGACTCGTATTGAGATGAGGGTTCCGAATATGTGACTTTCGTGATTTTTCGATAAGCGTACCGAAAGTCGGGTTTTGACAACTTTGGGAATTTTGATGTAAATTGAGTTGTATTGATTGGGTGTCGTCCCATTGGCCTAATTTGTTGTGTTTCTACTGTATTTGATCAGATTCTACGCGTGTGGAGCTTGATTCTCGTGGCAAGGGCATTGCGGAGTAGTCGTCGCGCCGTATTGAGGTGAGTAATAAATGTGGGTGATGACCAGCGGGTTCGAAACCCCGGTATACCACTTTGTGACGCTGTATAGCGGCGAGACACGCACACTCTTGAGAGTGCGGGGTCGATCATGATCTGGAGACTATATATTAGTCCGACCTGTTGATACCTGTATTATTGGCTATTCTAGAGCCGTCGAACCTCCTTCTCGGATGGTTGCATATATATATATATATTGTGATAATGGCCACTCTTGAGCCGAGGAACCCCCTTCTTGGGCGGTTGATTATACATGTGGGCCGTGAGCCAATTATTGGATCCCGCGAGGATCGTTATCATGGTCTTATCATATAGACATGCTAGTTTACTACTAGTCCGCAGCTATTTTTGTTATTATGCTAATTCCAATCTCTGGAACTTGATATTACTCTTTTCCAACTGAAAAATGATAAAAGAGTTTTCAAAAACTACTTTTGAGCCTGCGAGGCTGTATCTGCATATTAGCTGACTAGTAGTGGATCGGCTGCACGCCGCAGCGAGATATATGTTGGATCGGACTGCACGCCGCAGGAATATCTCTATGAGATGTGCTTGGGCCGTAGGAGCCCCTCCGGAAGTCTGAACCCCCACGGTGAGCACGGGTACCCAAAATTGGAGTCGGGCTACACGCCGTAGCGGTCATATCATGCATTGCATTGCATTTAGCTACATCCGCTAGCTGCGTTATGCTATTTATTGGTATTTGTTGGAACAGGTACAGTGAAGATTAATTCTAAGACAGGGTAGCCGATTATAGCTTTACATAGTGCTTTATTGCGGATTTCTTATCTCGCGTTGTCTTACCCTTGTTTATTACCACCGAGTCCGGCAGTACTCATTTTACTCCCTGCACCTCGTGTGCGGATCCGGTACCTCTCGACAGTGATCCGGTGGCCGTGCGAGGCGACGTTTGTGGATATTCGAGGTAGCCGTAGAGTCCGCAGGACCCGATATTCTTTCCCACTGTCTTTAGATTTTGTATTGACATTTCTTTCCGCACTTGGTATTTTGTAAACCTTTATACACTCATGTTCGGTAGAGGCTCATGACTCTTGACCCTTGGTCTATGGGAGTTGATGTATTATGGGACTTGGTTCCCCGTTTTCGTTACATGTATCGCTGTTATTTCTTGAATTAATTTGCTTAAATGGGTTAAAGAGAGCTTCTAGCTCCGTTATTGTTATTAATTGGTCAGGCTGGCTTAGCAATGTGCTGGGCGCCATCACGACCGGATTTGGGGTCGTGACAAAGGTAGGAGCATTGTACAGAATATCCTGATCTGCCAGGACTTAGGAAGATTGTATAACAGGAAGATGTCAACAAGTAGTTGCCTGATAACAATTGATCTGAAAAAAACATATGACTCTATGGAACGAGGATTTGTAGAAGAAATGCCGCATACTTTGAATTTCCCTCCAAAGTTCATAAAATGGACAATGGTATGCATCTCAACAACTCAATACTCAATTTCTATAAATGGTGGACTATATATATGTATTAAGGGGAAAATGGGGCTGAGATAGGGTGATCCAATATCACCTCTTCTGTTTGTTATATGCATGGAATATTTCACTAGAATAATGCAATGGGTTGCTACACAAGATGGATTTGCATTTCACACAAAGTTCAAAGATATGAAGTTAAACCATCTATGTTTTGCTGATGATGTCGTATTATTTTGCAAAGGGGAGTATAGTAGTATTATGCTTATGTTGAGATGATTAAAAACATTTTCAAAATCATCTGGTCTAAGCACTAATGTAGGGAAATCTAATATATATAGTGCAAACATGGATAAGAAATGCTTAGAAGGGATCTGTAAAATAATAGGATACAAGCAGGGGATGTTGTCATTCAAATATTTGGGAGTGCCAATAGCTGCAAGGAAGTTGAATGCAGGAGATTGTGAGATACTGATGGAAAAACGCAGTGCAAAAATACAATCTTGGGGGTCGAGGAACCTTTCCTATGGTAGGGGGAGTCCAGCTAATCAACTCAGTACTGATTATTTCATTCATATTGGGCTGCAATCTTCATAATACCTAAGAAGGTGCTAAAAGATATCACAGCAGTATGTAGGAATTACTTATGGGTTGGGAAAGGAACAACAAATAAAATGTCACTGGTTGCATGGAATTTGGTGTGTAGGCCAAAGAAAGAATGAGGCTTGGGAATAAATGAGTCCATAAAATGGAATGAAACTGCTATAGCTAAATATGTATGGCATATAGCAAATAAGGAAGATACATTATAGGTCAAATGGATCAATCATATATACCTGAAGGGAAGGGATTGGTAGCAGTATAAACCATCACAAAATAGCAGCTGGTATTGGAGAAAAATCTGTTCCATAAGTGATAGATATGCTGCAGGCTACATAGAAAATGGATGGCAAGCAAGTACAGGAAAATACACAATTAAGAGTGAATATCATTGGAGAAGGGGAAAGCTGGAACAATGGGTATGGAGCAGAGAGGTATGGAATAAAATAAATATCCCCAAGCATAACTTCATCTGCTGGTTAGTAATGAAAAGGAAGTTGATGACAAAGGAGAGAATATTGAAGCTGAAGATAACAGAAGACAATGATTGTATGCTTTGTGAAGGGAAGAGGCAATAGAGCACCTATTTTTTGAATGTAAATTCTCTAAACTATGTTTGGAGGAAGTATGCAAATAGTTAGATATGAATATAAAAAATACAGATGTGAATGGGATTTGGAGAAGGATGACAAGAATAACAAAAGGAAAAATAGGGAGAACATTTACAAAGGCAATACTGCCAGCAGTCATTTACTACATATGGAGAGCAAGGAATGAAGCAGTATGGCTGAAGAAGGTGCCCAGACCACAAACAATATTAAAGCAGATACAACAAATTTACAAATATAAGTGCATCGAAGATATTCAGAAGAAGAAGAACAAGAAATGAATAAAATGGATAGAGTCACTATATAGTTAGCTAGGAAAGTAAGTACATATAGAGTCCATGAAAAATGAATATATAGACGAGATAGGAAGATAGAATGGAACAGATAGATGAAATATGCATGTTTGGTTTGGATGATGAATAAAAGTTTTATTTTCCACCAAAAAAAGTTATATTATTTGTATATCCTAATTTATAATATAGTAATAATGTGTATATCAAAAGTTTATTTTTCTTCTTTGTATAACACATTCATATTGAAAGCTCAAGTTTAAAACGATTCCATATGTGTATCCCCAATTGTAACATGAATATATACATACATACATATATACATACATACATATATATATATATATATATATATATATATATATATATATATATATATATATATATATATATATATGTGTGTGTGTATATACGTGTGTGTGTGTGTCATATGTAATTGTGTATATCCATAAAAAATTGTGTTAGATACACGATATACAATGCGATATACATCGGTGTCCATAAATAATTTGTGTAGTATACATGATATGAAGTGATATACACATACGTCCAAAACAATATGTGTGTGATCTACACGATATACAATGTGATATACACATGTCCGGTTGGATGTTTAGGTCTTATTTTTTATGTGAAATAAGTCTAAATTACCTCTAATCTTGCTCAAAAATTTGTATATAGGCTCATACGTATTTTTAGCAAACTAAATTCAATCAAAAAAAAAATTTAAATGTATTTTCTTCCTCTTAAATTTTGCTTCTAATTTTCTCCGATATGAGATCAATCTTGCATTTTTATTCCACTAATTATTTTTCAAATTTTTTTGCTATACTTTGAGAGCGAAAGAGAAGAGATAGAAGAGTAAATGTAAGAAGAGAAGAAGAGAGGGAAAGGAAATAGATACCTAAGCTAGAGAGAAGGGATGGATAGGAAGTAGGCATTTTCAAATTTTGGCTATATAATGCTAATGTTTTGGGGGTTGTCTTTGCCTAAATAATTTATGGTCAATAATTTGTGAGCAAAACTCATTTACAATCATTCGGTCCAAACTTTTAATACCAGGTAGTCTAAAATTAAAATTTATATTTTATAGTTAACTAAGAGGCTCATATCTGCAAAGACAAACCGCGAAAAAGTGAGGCTACAATGCCATGGCTGCAAATTCACTGATTGCATGAGTAAAAACGTTTAAATCACCGACCGTCTAATGATTTGCAGGGCCAATACGAGTCAGATAGTCTCTATGTCCGATTCAGTTAACCTAGAATCTGGATAAAATATTATAATTGCCTCAATTTTTATATACCAAAAAAAAAGGAACTAAAATCGCAGAAACAAAGATAGAGCAAGAGAGATCTGGTTGTTGTTGTTGATTGATGCTGAAGAAATGACTGTATAGTAGTATGTATTTCCAGAAATTAAAGGGCTACTGATATTGTACGAAAAGTGGAAAAGAAAAATCATTGGCTAAAAGAGAGGGGAAACAACTATTTGAATAAAAGTCTCAAGCTCTCTATTATTGCCTCATTTTTTCTAGACTAAATTTCTTTGTTGGGGAAATTCTTTGGTTTTCACCAAATAAATATCCACATATATGTCATTAGTTGATTTTAATGGATATCGTAATTTCAGCCCACCATTAGTATATATTTACATGAATATTTATGTATTTCTTTAGGTAAAAATAGATTTGAGTGTCGGTATTACAAAATATATACAAAATAATCTGTTATTATACAAAGATTTACAAAATAGAGTGTCATTATACAATATATATATATATATATATATATATATATATATATATATATATATAAGAAAAAAAGAAGGAAAATAGAAAGGAAAAGGTAGTAGAAAAATATACTAAATAGACTGTCACTATATAATTTGTATACAATAGCCTATCACTATACAAAATATAGACAAAATAGACTGTCATTATACAAAATATATACTAAATAGACTGTCATTATGCAAAACAAATATACAAAATTTACTATCACTATACAACAAATATATAAAATAGATTGTCACTACACAAAAAAATATATAAAATAAATATTTCGCGCTATTAGATATAATATATTTGGACCAATAGCTATTTAGTGTCAATAAACAAAAATATGGGCTATTAAAATTTTGAGTTGTTATATAAGACAATTTTCTCATAATTTATCAATTCCTCTTGCATATTATTATCAGTGTCAATATTTTCAACAACGAGGTAACAGCGGGATATGACATAATTTCGGTCATATGCCTATTGTTATCTTTTGTTGGGTTGGTAATACAACAAATAGGGTGGCAAATGGTTCAAAAATAATAGTTAACCATTCATATTATCCATTAAAAAATGGGTTGAATAATATAAAAAAGTTAAAATGGGGTTCCTCAAGTTAGGGAAGACTTAGAATTCTCTCAAAAGTGATCATATGCAAGAAGTCATGGATAATATGGTTACCCATATTATCTGTCGGCTAACCTGTTTTTTAGCTCTATTAAATATGAGTTAGGTCATTTATTTTTACATTATCCATTTTGACCCGAACCATATTCGATCGGTCCGTTTATCACTCCTATCAACAACTTTTGATTCATGAAGTTTGTGTTCAATGTGATTGGGCTGGGCTACATCACTCCTATCACATAATTCAATGTACAAAACGAAATCACCTCTGCCTTTGCATTTGCATGACAACGTTGTCCGAGCAAAAATCCTACTAACAGAGTATTACTCCCTCGTTTTAATTTAGATAATATAAATTAATTTGACACAAAATTTAAGAGTTAAAAATATTTTTGAAATATGTAATCTTAAAAGTTTAAGGGGTAAAAAATTTATGACATATGGGGCCATGTTATTTGTAAGATTATAAAAACTTTTCATTAAAGATAAATGGGTAAAATAAAACGTTTAAAATTAAATTATTTTCATAAATTTTTTTAATGAACTAATAAGGAAAATCTGTTATTTAATTTAAAATAGAAGGAGAAATATTTTATTTATCACAAACGTTGTACACAGATGTACTAATTTGTATTCTAAAATAAAAAACGATTAACTGCCGCTCTTAGTTGGCTTCTAAAATAAAAAAAAAGGTCAACATCACATGTTCACACATAAATATATAGTAACAATAGCGCATGCAGGATATTTATTCTAGGGAATTTAAAAAATAAAAATAAATAAATATATAAAAAAAATAATGAGATTTAATACATGTCAAGCTCTATAGGAAGTAAAGTTACAATGGCATATAAATTTTTAATAAAAAAAGGGATTAAGAAGAACTTCGTTCAACTTAGGGGTGGGCGTTCGGCCAGTTCGAATTGAAATGAAAATTCGGTTCAGATTTTTGATTTTCAGATTGAAAAAAAATACAATCTAATCCTATCCAAATAAGCTTGGATTGGAAATGATTTATTAAGTTCGATTTCGAATTAATCAGTTTGGATATTTTGAATTTTCGATTTTTAGCTTATACGTTGAGATGTTTTTTCTTTTTATAAAAATAAATATTCAAATGAAGTACTATATGCTTGAAAAGTTCTTCATCATCACCGCAATCATTCAAGTAATGAAATTAATATTAAGGAAATGCAATAGAGACATTAATAAGGCGGATAAGAAGTAGCAATAGTAGAATCATATCCCAAAAAAAGTATTCTGGCGGTAATTTAATAATTAATATTGGACATGAGCCATTAGTGGATGTCTGTGCACATTCCCCTTGTTTAGCCCATCTTATCCCAAGTACACTTTGGGCTGGGTTGGACAATGACACATTTATTGACCTAACCATCTTGACCT